>CANUEP010072310.1:0-51455 GCA_947857235.1 Jatropha podagrica | reverse complement strand
TATATATATATATATATATATATATCATTGATGCGGGATGAGTTTGTAATTGATTAAATATATTTTACATAAAAACAATTAACTTATGTTAATTTTTCGTAACCACTTAATTTTAAGCCCTTTCGTTATCATATTTATTCTTTATGATTCATTTAAAAATATTTTAAAATCTAAAATATCTATATTTCAAATTTATTTTTAAAATAAAAAAAATCTAATTCAACAATATAGTTCTAAAAACTAAAAATGAGAGTAGATGTCATATCCCAAAAAAAATAAAATTTTTTCAATATAAAACAACCAAAAAAAAAATTGGACTTGTAATGAACAAAGATGAAAATTAGAGTTTAACTTAAAAAATTACAGTCCATCCTTATAAAGAAAACATATAATTTGAAACAAAGTTTTGAGCTCCTTTTTTTTTTTAGGTATTCAAAGAACTATATTTTTTTTATAATTTTAATTTACTAATTAGTATCTATTAGCTTAAATTATAAATCAACAATTTCTTTTCTTATTCGATTCTCCCTTTTTTTTAGGAAACTATTAAGTTTCCATAATACTCCTATATAAGGTTGAGCTTTGAAGGTTTCTATGATCTTTTATATTTATATCCTTAATAAAACATACTCATTTAAGATTTCATATTTTTTAAGAAAATTATTTAATTTATTTAAATTATTAAAAAATTAAAGCAATTACTATTGGCCATATATAAAAATTAAAAATAAAAAAAATAATTTATTATTTGTGAAATTTACGAATGCGATAAGTATTTGAGAAAATAGTACTTTCTTAAATGTAACTGTATATAGGAAAGAAAAGAAAGGAGTGATTAAAATCTAACCCTTCCATTTAAATTTAAAATTTTTCTAATTAATGATAATGATGGCATAGATAAACTCAAATCAAAACCCACCACCATAAACCCTTATGTAATAAAAGATAGAGATATATTTCTTTGTTTAAGGTGGCTTGAAAAGCTTGCTAACTTTTTCTTCCAAGATCACAACCTTACACCTTTGTGTATGGTGCAACTATTGCCCCCCTCTAAGGAGGTTAAGACTTGGTCAAATTCCTAACCATTACTGTATAGAAAAATATTTATCTAGACTGAATCTATGATCTCCGTCCATAGAATAAATTAATAAAAATAAAAAAATTTTAAAATTTTTTTATTTTATTCTTTTTTAATGTATATTTAGAAATAAACTGTTTCATATGCTAAAAAAATAAAGTAAAAATAATTTTAAAAAATTTTTATTTTCGTTTATTTGGTCGATGCATGAGAGTGTGAATTTGATAACAACAAGTTTATTCCTTATATATTATTGGGTTAGGTTAAGGGCATGATTTGTTGAATCTCTTTTCAGAGTGGGTGTTGGACACGTAAACTAATTCCTATTCATCTAGATAATGACATCTTGATCACAACTCCTTATAACTATATTAATTGACGTTTAATTAAGTATTTATTCTTAATTAATTATCTTTTTTCTAATTTGTTGGGGCACTTGTCCCTTCTACTTGTTAACTAGGAAACGTGATTGGGTCCCTAGATCTATAAGTCATCAAATAGGTATTAGGAGTAGGGTACGTGTTTGAAAAAGTACAGGTTGGTGATTTAGGGGTAACTAATAGAGGTTTAATTAATCACTATAATGGTGGATTAGCACATGGTATGTATATGTAATTATTGGTTTTTAATGACCGGTAGTTTACCGATGCAATGAATATGAAAAGTACACAAAACATGTGTATTCCTACGTTGCAAGTTCAGTTTTCTACTCCATAATTAATAAATTATATATTGGATACGGGATAAGGTAGGGTGATTCTACAAATTGACTCTTCACTATTCACCACCTTTCTTCAGTCAGAAGGCTGCTTGTGGTAATACACGAATCTAACATGTGTCTTTTAAGGATTTTTTGAATCCTGCTTGGACGGCGCATCTTAAAAAGACATAGTCCGATTGGTATTTTATTTTTTTTGAATATAGTTCGTTAATTATAATAGAGATAAATATAAATTTTTACTATTAAAAATTAATAAAATTTGCTGAATTTTTTAATAACTAAAAGCATTGTATATATTCTTTTGAATTATAATTGAAAATAAAGAATTTATGCAAAAAAAAATCTATTCGGTATTTACTGAACAGCATTTTGACGAAGTTAATAGGTTGGAGAATGAGAAAGATGTCAAGACCTGAGCAACGTCCTATCTGAATAACGTTTAAATTTTGTAACACTTAATAAACGTCTGGTCAAAGAGAGTCATTAAAAGTTAAAATATTATTAGATATTTATAGTTAGATCCTAATTGTAGGGAATACATCATCTAAGATAAGATTATTCGTTCACTTAAAATATTTTCTAAAAATTGTACTTATTAACACTATTAAAAATAAAATAGAAATTCCAAAATCAATTTGTTTTATTTATGAGTAGTTGATGGAGCAAAGCTGTGTTAAGTGGTCTCCATGCCTCACGACAAGGCTACTTATGATTAATCTTTTAAGGTGATGAAATCAATTGTAGCAACCTCATTCAAACCCCTGTGATATAACATATGCCAAAATCCTAGGTGGGGGTATTAGGTGTCACATAAGTTTTTATTATTTTGAGTTCAAATTAATTATATGGGTATTTTTTTTTTAAATTATCACTAACATTTAGGTCAAAAAGCTCAAGTGAAAAACAATAAAATGGATATTGTTTTATAATAATCATTGAAAAGTACCCAAAATATAATTTCTATTCCTACGTTTTGATTTCATAACAGATATTACAATTGATACAAATAATTAATCTAAGATATCAATTAATGGAATTAAAACAATTTGTAAAAATTTAAAAAATATAAAATAAAATTGAAATTAAAGTTATGTTCAACAATCATGTTAAGGGTAGTTTTTTGTATTTTCAGAGGATCAAAACACTATCTTAATTAATTATGACGTTCGATAAGATTTAAAATTTGAGACAGCGTTAACGTTTTACATCTATCGATCAACATTTTTTTGGCACTTAAACCATTAATTTAAAACCTTTAGTTTATCAATTATGCGAAGCTCAATATTAATAAATAAATTTTGCATGAAATATAATACAATTTGAAGGAAGACATTAATTATTACATTAAATAATTATATTATTTTACATAATAAATTTAAATAAAATAATTTTGTAATGAATTAATATATGAGGGAATTGTCTGATCATTTTAGAAACAATAATGAAGTTTATATAAATTCACATTCTTTATTACTGAAAAATAATATATATATATGCGTGTGATATTTCTTCTAATTTTCGTTTATTCCTATGGTCCTAAGTTAATATTTCAACGTATTTTTTTTATCCTTTTAAATTTAATAGTTATTTTTACTAACATTTTTTTAAATTGTTAAATAAATAATTAATATTGTTAGCCATCAAAATTAAAATTTGAGAGTATTTGAAAATCCGTTTCGTTTTTTTAGTAAATTTGAAGAATATATATTGAAGTAAAAGTAAACTTTATTAGAATAAGAATTATGTGAATATTATATTGTCTATTAATTAAAATTTAATATTATTATTTATTATATGTTCATAAATATCAAACAGTTAACTGTTATTTGTTATTAAAACAACAAACAAAACAGCCACTGTTGTCGAAAAGTGCCTGGTAAAAGAATGAAATGCAAATATTCCACGTGGCAACAAAGAAGGGTAGCCAAGTGGTGTATAGTCTATTTTGGAATGTTCAACCACTGAGGCTATCTGATAGTTGTTGTACAGTTCAGTGGCAAGCTATTGACCGTTGTTAGTGCAGCTAGCTTTGTGGAAACCGAACAATTTCCATTTTGTAAAATGTAAACAGCTAATGGTTAGAAATTAATTAATTAAACATATTTTAATGCTTAATGTCATTATTTGAATCACGTTAGGCAAACTATAGGAATGTGAAATTATAATTTTTAAGAAAAATTACCGTATGGGCGCATTAATGTTATTTGATTACATTTGCTAGAGAGAGACAGGTCGTTAAGAAGCTGCACTTGTACTCATCTTGATGGAGGATAATGGGGTTAAATGAGGTAATCTAGGTGGCCCCCCCCTTGACAAGAAGGGACTTTGCCTTGAAATTAATACGTACCATAACTTTTGTCACATCAAGAGGTCATTTCTAATCTTTATAGCTGGCTTTTTATCGTACACAAATTCACCCCCACCACACCTTTTTAATGGTCCAAATTTTACTAGAAAAGTTCAAAATTTTAATAATATTAATTTTTATATTTTTAAATAATTTAATTTTATAAATCGAAACATTTAAATAAGTTTCATGCCATTAATTACAACCAGAGATGTTAGTGCAGGCATTAGTGGTGTTATCGGGTAGGAAATAGAAATTCCATTTTTGCATTATTATTATTATAATTATTTTTTAGGTTTGACATGAACTATGAGAATTGCAAGTGATGCAACAAAAATGTTACACATGGAAGAGAAAGAGTTCTCCAGAATGTTCTAACCAACAATTCAATCATTGAAGCATGGAATCTCTTCAAGAAAATAGTGAGGTTAAGTTGTGTTGTCTCTTTTTGTGAAATATAGAAATAAAATTTCAAATTTATATCAATTAAAGTTAATTTTGGTCAAATAAGTATTTCAAAATGGAAAAGGTAAAAGAAATTTCCAAACAAACAAATGAAAATAAAAAAAAACAAACTGATAAAACTCTATAAAATAAAAGTCGTTTAATATAATTTATTAGCCACGCAATCGCAAGAATCAATTTAGTTTATTAGCAAATTTTGAACTAATTTAAAGAAATTAGCATTAATAAAACCGCAATCTTATGAATATTACCAATAAGACCAAAATTACTTTGTGGTACAAAAGTCAAAAAATTAATATAAAAGAGTTACTTAAAATTGGCAATAAAAATGATTGATGGCAACCTTAAAAAAAAAAAAAAAAAAACATTTAATAAGATTTAATCTGGAAAGAGGAAAAATTGTGCATAAAAACATTTAATATTCTAACGTTGTGACTTTAAAATTCAAAAAATATGTAATATTGAATTTGGATAATTAGTATTTCTGGCGCATGCTTATATCACATGATCTTTGTAGATGAAATCTTAGTTAGTGATAAGGATTATATTTATCTAAATTAGTCGCTCATAAATTAAACTTATTAAACTAAAATTTTTTAAAATCATTCCTATTATATTATTTTTAATGTTTAGAATAATTCCATTAATTTGATTCATGAATAGGTTTGGTATGAGCAAGTAAATTTCCATTTTAACGTGAACCAAGTCAATTTCCAGTGACGAAGACAACTAAATTAATTATGATTTATTCTTCTCCTCCTTTCTATACATTTGTCATTATTATGGTAAATTAAAACTTTGATGATCGTTTAAAATTTAATTTAATCAAATTAATTAACTCTCAAAGTTAAATCATTTGATTAAGTAGATAATAAAATTAAAAATAAAAAATATTTCAATTTTTATTTGGATTAAATAGTGATTAGTAATAACTTCGGTTAATTTTTATTTCTGTTAAAATCGGTTAATCTTAAATTTTGGTCGTATTCAGTCGGTTAATTAAGTTTTCAGTTTTTTTAACTTTGGTTTGGTTACTAACTGAAATTAATTCGGTCAAAACAGTTGGATCAAGTTCGGTTACAAATTTATCTATCCAAAGCACCTTCGTTCCCAAATTTTGAGCGCTCGACTACACCTCTGAATTTGTTATTCCAATAGTTGGTCAGCATTCTCCTCCCATGATTGTTTCATCGTGTCAATGTAGGAGGCTTCCCGAAGCCACATAAGCTCAAAACGAAGCATCTTCTTCCTCCTTTTCCAATTCGTTGTTGATTTTCCAAAATGAAGAAGCACTAGACAATGATCTGATCCATTTCGTAGCAAGCGTTCCACTGAAAAACTGTGAAAACAAATCCCTCTAGGATTGCGTTGCTACAAAATGGTCAAGTCTTTGCTGAATACTTTGATCCATAGCTTGCCCATCGAAGCCCAAATTAGACGAAGAGAGCATTTAAAACATCACGGAAACATTGCATCTTCCGAACATCCTCGAGCTAACCACCCATTCTTTCACTTTAGAATAATATCTCATTGAAATCTCGACCATAAAGCCATAATAAATCAACGGCATTAGCTATAGTGTGCATTAAGTTCAATGTATTTTGTTTACAAGCTTCTTCAAGCCACCCATAGATACTAGAGAACCTCCACCTTTGATCCACATTACAATCAATGTAATGGAGAGATGAGGATAATACTTGGACTTGGACTGACTCTTTCCATAGCAAACACAAATCACCTTTCCTTCCAAATACCTTCTCACAATCAATACTAAAGAAACTATCAAAATCCAGTTTCCTACAGAGTGCTTGCATCTTAGATCATAAGAGTTTCGTCTCCATAAGAAACACAATAGTGGGATCTTTAGACTTTAAATGCCTTATAAGGTTATGAACTGCATGGGGTTCCCAAGCCCTCTGCAATTCCAGATTACTAGATTCATTGCACTCGGGTGGGACGGCTTAACAGTCGCCATTATTAAACTAGGTGTATCAACTTCTCCTACAAGAGTTCCTCACTTTCCAAGTCTAACCATCTCGTCAATCTCCATGTCCAAACAATCTTCACCTAGTAACATAGGCTTACTTTTTATCTAGCAAAGAAGTTAGTTGTAATCTGTTGCTGGTTTATTTTTCCCTTAACAAGGCGCTCCTAAGAATTTTTGGTGGATGTTGATTTGGGTAAAGAAGGTGGAGTCAAAATCGGAGCAGGCATTAAGACTGGTGAAGGTATAACTGTTTGAGATGGGGTTGAGTGAGTCTATCCTATGACCATTATAAGAAATCGGGTTCTGTGGTTTATGGTTTTTTTTTTTTTTTTGGGGGGAGGGGGGGGGTTTCACATGTCTAAAAAATTGTCAAAGTTAGGGCAACAGTAGTGTGTACCTAGGGAGCAGAACACTTAAATACTTGTGAGGAAATTGGGATATGAGGACTAGGTTTAGAAAAGGTGGGTGACGAAGAAGTGTTAAGTGTGGTTGAAAGGGGAACAATAGGTATAGGTAAAGCAATAGGGGTAGAAGCATTAATAGGGGAAGTTTGGTAAGAATTTCCAACTCGGTAGACGAAATAACATGTGTCGCTTCATGCACATATTTTAAAGCTGAGCTAAAATAGTCTATGTATCCTCTTAATTACTTAGTTTGTTTCCCAATAGAATCTTCCACGTCATGGAAACTATCAGCATTCAATGGAGGTTCAAAGTCAAGAGAACTTGGTTTAAAGACCAATTTATGAGCCACTATATTTCACCAACTTCTCCTGTAGAGAATCGGGCATTCCTTTTAAAAGGAGGGGCACATAATCCCTCACTGTATAGGAACTTGCTTTTATCCACAATATGAAGATCATTCGTTTCATCATAATGAGTTACTGAATGCCCGCATTTTCCACAATAATAACAGAAAGTTGGGAGGCCTTCAAACTTTAAAGGTATCCATATAAATTTTCCATTTAAATTAATTATAGTGCCTCCTAGAATGAAGGTTCGACATCATTCAGTAAGTGAAAGTGCTTTGACAATTTCCTGAGATCCAGAAACACATGAAAACAAATGTATATCCCCAAAGCATATCAAAATTATCCTACTAGGTTTGAAAAAAGCCCGATTTAGCACTAATCATCTTAGCCACCTTGTCAGTCATACATTGTAGGGGTAGATCATAGGCTCGTACCAACAATGAACAAGAAGTAAAGTCTATATTAGATGGCTGTTCATCCCCTCCAATCTCCGTTAAAACCAAAAGATTTTTATCGAAGTGCCAAGGTCCATGATCTAAGACTTGTTGCATGTCCTTCTAATGATAAAATTGTAAGGGAAAAACCTCTTGCCCTCATTTTCACGCCACTACTTTATGCCTTTCCTTCCAAGCTTTTGTCATGGTATCCATTAAAACAAACTTATTAAAGTTACGATCCGGCCAAAGTTTACTAACCGAGCATAGACTCTCTTTACGCTCTACACCCTCATTCTCCCTCATCAAGAATCTCAATTAGAGACTCCTCTACAGTTGTATGCTAAATATTGGTACTCATACTCAACATTCAACCCACAATTGACTCAATCTTTGGATTATAAGACAATAGGCTTGCCCAAATAAATACCTGCCCAAAAGAAAAGAAAAGCGAGTCAAAAAACAATAAAAGAAAGAAAAGATAGGGATGGCAATGTGGGAGATAAATGCAAGCAAGACAAAGGGATAGCTCCTAACCACCCACCTAAAGAGAAAAATCGAAATAGAAAACCCCTAAATCTTAGAAAAGACAATCACAAAAAAGGCTAATGTCGCAAACTCGACGAACCCTAAGTCCCACATGAAAAAAACCCTAATACTCATGAGGAGGGAGACCTACTCTCACAAGGAGAGGACTATAAGTTTTTTTTATTATAGTAATTCATTAATTGAGTTATTTGGATTGTAATTTCAAAAAAGGCTCAAAATCTTTTTCATTTGTATTTACAGTTTTTTTAGATGTGAGAGTGAGAAAGAAGACCGAGATTTGTATTTATATATTTATAATTTATAAATATCACATGACTTAAAATTATAGATTGTATCATTATGAAATAATTTTAATTAAAATAATAAGGTTTCAATTGTACAAATAAATTCATTGTCACATTTTAATATTTTTTTATACATAAAAATATGTATACAATACACAGTTAGCAAATTATATGTAAATGTGTAAAAATACTATTAAAATATTGCAATTAAATCCGTTTGTGTTTTAAGTGGATTTTCAGTGTGTGTGGATACACTAAATCTGTCGAGTACAAATGAATTTAATTGCATTATTTTAATATTTTTTTTATAAAATCCATTTTTGATTATAATGATTTTGTTTGTACTTGATATATTTTCTTATTTCTTAAATATTTTTAAAATTTTTCAACAATTAATAAATATTTTCAAAATCAAATCATTTTGTGTAAATAATTTTGATCATACTCCCCCGCATATATGATTATAATAATAAAAAGCAATCATATGGATCTAATAGGATCAAGCATCCACAATACGCCACCTATGAGCTTTTGTTCCTTTTTAGGTAAATATAATTTATGTGTTAAAAGAAAATTAACGTTGGCATTTCTACTACTATTTTTGGCAACTCACAACCCTTAGAAACAATTAGCTTCCTCCATTTCTGTTCTCCTTCTCCTTCTCTTTGCTACTCTGAAATTTTCATTTGTCGAATGGAATAATATTTGAAATAAAGTGCTTAAAATTACCAAAACCTTTAGACTTTCAAATTTTCTTCCCTAAAAAAAAACATTAAATTCCACACATTTTTCGTCTTTTATAGGACAAAATTGACTTTGTGCACTTTTTGGCCCATTTCCATCCCCTCAAGGCTGCATTTTAGAATTGAAGAAATATTATTGTTTTCTTTATGATACTTCCAAATAAATAAATAAATAAAATCCCATATAAATATAAAATATATAATAGAAATTCTTCAAAAGAAAGTAGTTGAGTTTTTTTGTATTGTATAAAAAATTAACTCGATTTATTAAAAAATTTATTTTATTTAATGATAATTAAATTTTATTTTATGTTATTCAATAATTAAATTTTTATATTTTAATAGAAAAAATGATAATTAAAAATTCACAAAATAAATGTAAAATTAAATTATATAGTCTTCTGAATTATTTTTTATTTTATTTAATGTTGTTATTAATTATAAAGTAACAACTAATAATTCTTATTATCATTTTGCAATGGATCAATAATTGAACTATTTAATTTTCTTTTTCACTTAAATTTTTATTGACAAATTTTGTTTGATAGTAATTGATAATTACAACAATTTATCTTTTTGTTTAATGAAAAAACAATTTAGTAAAATAATGATAACTCTAAACCTTTCCATTTATTTCTACATATTCAAATTTATGGTCACCTCCATTTCAAAATATGAATAAGGACGATTGAAAATATTAGGATTGCATTTGATTCAACTCATTTATGTAACTGACAACTGCCGGTGGAAGTCCTGTTTTGGAGCTTAATTATGAGCAGTTGAATATGCTTAAATGGGATTGTTCCGTAAATCAGTAAAAAGGATATAATTAATGTTTAAGTGTAAAAATAACAAATAAAGAAAAAGATCCACTTAATTTTAAAAATATTAAAAAAGAAACCACTTTTGCAATTGCAACAATGAGAAATTACCCTTTCCATGACAAAAAAAAAAAAAAAAAAAAATTCTTCTCTGCGACCAGTTTTTTCATCTCTCTCTACATCTTTCTCTCTCAAATCTATCTTTCTGAATCTCACTTATAAATTTGAGAAGCGAAAGCCCCTTTTTGCATTTACGAGGAACGCCTCCAAACTATACTCTCTGGGTTTTTCTTTCTCTTACGAACTAAACCAACCAATACATCCAGAAAAACTAAAAACTCACCACTCTAACCATATATATACAATCTATGTCTTCTTTCCTTTTTCTCTCTCTCACTAGAAAATGAAATGAAATGAAAAGAAAAGGAAAGCTCGGCAAAAGAGGAGCCTCAGAGAGCAGCAATATATACAACAAAGTCAGACTTTTCCTCTCTCGCCTGCACTGTTCAATCAATTAATTTGTTTCTCATTTCTACTCTGAGAAATTGAAACTTCACTTCGTTTCTTGTCAACTCTTTGCTCTGTAAGTTCTTTCTCTTTCTTTCTTTACTCAATTTCTGTGCTTTCACTATTATTCCTTCTTTTTCTAGTATTCTTTCAGTTTCCTTTCCTATTAACCTTTTTGATTTTGTATCTAATTTGGCAATGTCGTTGACCTCTCTTTAATTCCTCTGTTTTGTTTAGTTCCTCCGTTTCTTTCATTTCTCTGCTTCATTGCTCTGTATTTCTTTCTTTTCTTAAGATTTTTTTAAATCAAGATCTTGGGTTTTCTTTTTTCCTAAGATTCAATCCTTGAGAAAAAAGGCAACTTTTTAAAATTTTCTGTTATGGGTTTGATTGAGATTTGATTCCTCTTTTAAAGATCTAAAAAGGAAAAGGAAGAAAAATATTTTTTTTTTTCGTTGTTAAAATCTTCATCTTCCACTCTGTCTTCCTCTCTGTAAAGTGTTGAACACAAAAGCTCGTAAAAGAAAAAATAAATATTCATCGAAGAAAAAGGAACAACTGGCCATTTCTCTCTCTTCCTTGTCACACTTCAATTTTTATATTCTTTTGTTTTCAATTTTTAAATCTTGTTTCCTTCTAAGCTTCTCTCTTAGGTAACCTGCCTGTCTCCATTTTCCCTGCAACTTGTTTTTTTCTAATCTCCGTCGAAAACTCCATTCGACACTAATTTAATCTCTTAATCAAATGATTTAATTTAATTAAACAAGTAGAAATTTCCCCATATAATTGCTCAAACATAAATAAATTACCATTTATAATTTGATTTCCTGTGCAATTGGGTATTTTTTAAGTCTTTCTTGCCATTTTTTTAAACACTCGTTTTGTTTACATTTGCAGAGACTTCCACTATTTAATTATAAACCTTGAAAATATCCTTCCTGCTCAATCCGCAATCTTCTTATCACACTAATGCTTTCTTATATGTCCATTTCTGGGTTTTTGATTTCTTTTAATTTCGTTTCAACTTGCTAGAGATCAGACGGCTTAGCAATGAGAACAGAGATGAGAAAGATTTCCAAGGTATGCATTTCAATATTCCGATATCTTATTTTTGCCGATATATCGTTTTTACCGTAACAGAAATTGATTTTGTTATATAATCTTTTTTCTTGTGTCGTTTTAGTCTGCGTGGCCTAAAATAGTTGCAAGGAAATGGCTTAATATACAAAGCGGAGCAGACGAGTTTCATTCCGATTATTGCATAAAAGGTGAAATTTCGGGTTTAAATTGTCGTATCGGATTTCTTGTGCCGAGTATAATTATGAAACTGAAGTGTTGCGGTTTGGTTGGGTCGCAGATAAAAGAACAGAGAGAAGGAAAAGCTGCTCAGACGAGGACTATTACGTCGTCGTACCGGAAGATTTCTCAGGTAATTATTTGACTGTGGACTGGCGACTTTGTTACTAATAGGTTTCGTACTGATTTAAATCTCATCCGTCAAATCAGAGTACTTAATTACGCTATAGATTAGCTTAGAGCCGTCGGATCGACGACTTCGATTTGATTAACATATGATTGGACGTGGATGATTGATGACTTGAACGTAAACATTGAAAACCGAATGGGTTAAAAATAGCGGTCCCTTGTTTTAGGTTGGGACCCGTTTTTGGTTAGATGAGAAGAAACGTTACTGTGCCACGTGGATGGCGTGCAGGAATATTTTTGAATTTTACTGCAGTGTTTTTCATGCGCTTTGGTTTTTTTTTTTTTTTCCTTTTATTTTTAACTTCAGGATTGTTTTCGTTATTTTTTGTTTTTTAAATTTACTAGAAGGGTGGTTGATGGAAGCAAGTAACGGGCTTAAACGGTCGAGAATTGAGGCGGAACCGGTAGTGGATTCTTTGAATCTCAGGTATAATTTTGATTATGTACCTTTTGCAGTATTTTTGCATTGCAAGTCAGTATTTTTATTTAACTAGTTGTAAAATTTTGAAAAAAAAAACTGTAGTTTGGAAATATTAAAATCGCCTTTAGAACCTTGAGAATACGATTTTAAACTTCAGGGAGTCTAATCGCTTGCTTCTTGGAAGCTGAAGTTATATGATTTTTTCTGATTATGAGATATGAAATGATGATTGGAGGTGTTCAATTATTGTTGAACAGGATGTTTGTGGGGACATGGAATGTTGGAGGGAAGTCTCCTCACGAGGACTTGAACTTGAGAGATTGGTTAAAGTCACCTGCTGATATCTATGTACTCGGGTATTCCTCCCTCTCTTCCCCCCCGCACCCCATTCTAATTGCTTGTTTTTTTTAAGAAGAGAGAGTATCGTTGATGCAGTGACCCAAATATATATATATATATTGTTTGACATATGTTGATCATATAAATTTTGTATGAATAAAGGAAAGATATTTTTGGATAGATTTTCCAAAAATATCTAAAGCATATTTCTAAAAAGAAATCAAAAAGATATTGTGTGTTAGGTTCGATTGAAAATTTTAGTACACTTTAGTACTTAGATTTTGAATGTTTCAACCTCGGACTTACTAACATTTGTGGCTCAGGTTCCAGGAAATTGTGCCGCTAAATGCAGGGAACGTCCTAGGGGCAGAGGACAATGGCCCAGCTGTCAAGTGGCTTTCAATAATTCGACAAGCACTCAACAGCAACAACAACAACAAGAATGACCAGGAACTTCCTCATAATTACAACAATGCCACTGGTTCTTCACAACAGCCTGATCAACAAGCTGTCGTGAAACCAAGACTCAGCTTCTCTGATTTGCTCTCATTAGAAGATGAGCTTGGCAATGAGGATTTTGAAAGATTGCTTAATTTAAGCTCTGGCAATGAAGGCTCTCCTGGTCCGCCATGCTCGTCCGGCAGTCCGACCCAGCCACGTTATTGCTTAGCAGCAAGCAAGCAAATGGTTGGGATCTTCCTATGCATATGGGTTCGATCAGACCTTTACAAGCATATTAGCAACTTGAAGGTCTCATGCGTAGGGCGCGGCATTATGGGTTACCTTGGCAATAAGGTTAGATATGTAGCCTTTGATGCAATCTTGCAAAATTAATTCACAATCTCATACTTATTGTTCATTGTTAATGAAGGTCATTCTTTTAGGATTCAAACATCTCAGTTTCAAGTTGTAAACAATCTCTTTTCAAGGCCAAAACTACATGCTCTAGATCAGATTGCATTGCTGTATTTTAAATTTTTGTTTTCCTCTTGTCAATAGGGTTCAATTTCAATTAGTATGACATTGCACCAAACCTCATTTTGCTTTGTCTGCACGCACTTAACTTCCGGGGAGAAAGAAGGTGATGAGGTTAGAAGAAATTCAGATGTATCAGAAATATTAAAGAGAACAAGATTTTCTCATTCATATGGAGATCCTTGTCCACCCGAAAGTATATTAGATCACGAGTAACTCTCCATCTCTACTTTTCTCCTCCATTTCATTAAATGCAAACTACATGATTGATTTTCTTTCATTTTTTTGAGTTTAATGAATTATTAATCTCTATTTAATCTTTTTGATCTAACTCAGCAAGATTATCTGGCTCGGAGATTTGAATTATAGGCTTGCTACTAGTTATGGCGACACATATGAGCTTTTGAAGAAGAATGACTGGCAAGCACTTTTAGAGAAAGATCAGGTATTATATAAAGACACAAATACTGAAGTTTCACGTTAAGATTATATCCTTTTAGTTGATACATTTGGTTTCATTTTGCAGTTGAAGATAGAGCAAAGAGCTGGTCGAGTTTTTAAAGGATGGGAAGAAGGGAGGATATATTTCGCTCCAACTTACAAGTACCTTACTAATTCCGATCATTACGTTGTACAGACATCAAAATCTAAAGAAAAACGTCGAACTCCTGCATGGTAAGTAAGCTATCAAATTCTCTTCCATTATTGCTTTTTATCTTCCACATTATTATAATCAGCGTCCTGCTATTTGTTCTTATATGTTTACTTTGTTGCTTCACTAATTTACTTTTATCTTGCTGACTCTGCTGCATTACTCAATTATTCAATGGTAAAGTGAAAGCTTCCAATAAGATATTAACCGACACATTTAATTAATTAATATTATAATCCTCCATGGCCAACGTGGTTTGCCTGGGAACTTTGGTAGCAGTGGAGTTGACTTAAAGCAATAAAGCTTCTGCATATATAGCTTTTGTCTCATGAATTTAATAAAACAAAATGTCGTTTTCATACTAATCAAAGTGTTTTAAGTGTTTAAATTCAACGTGTACAAGCCGGCGTCTATACTTTATTTTCATGTCATATAAAGTTGACTACAGAAAGACCGCCATCTCGAGCAGATTATTCATTGTTAATTACTTACTGTTCTCAAGAAGCACAAAGTTGACATTTCAGTGTGTTATATCACATGGTTGGTTTACTTTAACACTGATATCACATTTTTATGTTGTTACAATGAGCAGGTGCGATCGAATCCTGTGGAAAGGTGAAGGTCTTAAACAAATATGGTACGTGAGAGGAGAATCCAAATTCTCAGATCATAGACCTGTTTATTCGTTATTTTCGGTTAAAGTCAACCGTTCAAACTCAAAAGTCAGCAAATCCAACTCGAACTACAAGTCGGGTAGATCTTCAACAAGTTCTGTTTTGCAATCAGGTTATGTAGCCAAAGTACAAGCTGAGGAACTTTTGATAATTTCCAGGGCACAAAGCTGCATAAACACAGCCCCCAGGTTACAATAATAATAATAAGAAGAAGAAGAAGAAGAAGATGAACTATTATCATTATTAATCTAATCTGAGCATCATCTTGTATAGTCGAAAGCACCGACACACGCCTGCTGCGCACACCACCACCACCACCAGCATTTTTAAGGGTATGGGACGGCGTGCTCGGCGGGTGTGTTGCGTGGCTAAGATCAATTTTGTTGTTTTTATTGATCATTGCAAAAATTATAAGATATGAAAAAGAAAGAATTACCATTGTTGCGGGGCTCATTTAATATTTTGATGTAAAGAAGGGTCTACTAGCTAGTGGTGGCGTGCATTGTTAGTTGCATGCTAATTTTTTGACGTGTAAATATATGATGATTAGTCTCTGTTGGCTCTGAGTTTGAAGTAACAAAGAAGCAAGAAAAGAGAATTTGGTAGATCAAGATTGATGGAGCCCAAGCTGTGTTTTATTATTATTATTATTTGTGAAGGAAACTATAGATATAGAGAGAGTTCTTGTAACTGAGTTCAAATAAAATTCTAATTGAGTTATAAAGTTTTGGGATTGAGGAAAATTCTAATTTATAATATTATTATTAGTTTTAATCAAATTTTCATTTAATATATCATGAATATATTAGTTTAGCATAACAATATAGTAAACATTAAATGCACTTATTATTATAGTCCTGAATGAATTATTTTACTTAATTATGCTATATATTGCAAATAATTAATATTAAAAACATTAAATACTTCTATGTTTATGTATTCCTATTTAATTAAGTACGGTATTTCAATTTTAATTATTAGTCAATTCAACTTTCTTTTTTATTTTTTCAATTAATAAAATTAAAGTTTTCAAAAAAAATATTTCTTTTCAATTCCTAAATTTACTAAGGGTATATTTTTCAATCCACGATGCCAAAATATGTTAACGATCCTAAGAAATTTAGTTAAAGGAAAAATGTTTGTGTTTGAGATTTGAGTGATTATTAATTTATTATATTAAGATAAATTCTGTGTTTGAAAGATTGAATAACATTTTGGACACATCGTTATGAATTTAGAATTCTTTTTTTATATTATTTGATAATAATTCACGAAAGAGAAAATGATAAAAACATATATGCACATGTCAATTGTGGATATACTTATGGGGCAATTGTAGAGAATGGTTCCTGCAATATCTTATCCACATTCTTATGGGGACTACTTTGGCAATATAAATGGGGCAGAACCCTTAAAAATTGATTAGAAGGTCTGTATCTACTTTTGCATGTACTACTAATGATTACTAATATTTTTACCCTACTATTATATATTAATTAATTAATTAATTAATTTCGGATATATAATATTCGCGCTTTCTCTTTTCTCTCTGAGTGTTTTAACATTAATTTTAATTTGGATCTATCGTTATATCTCTTACTTTACTATTATCTTTTCCGCTTCACTTTTGTTTGTTTTTAATTTTCTTTTACTTCAATAAACTCATATCTATTTTTTTTATAATAGATTTATCTTTTTTTTCTATTGGTTAGAAGGTCTCCATATTTAGAGGATTTTTGTTCCTTTTTTGCGAGGCTAGTCCTTTTTCATGAGGATTTATTTATTACTAAATAAAATTATAATATTTGATTTTATTTAATTAAAAATTTTAAATCTTAATTTGTAAATGTGAATATTTAATCTATGGAGTTTGATAGTGTAACTTGTTCCTCCATTGATACTATTGACGTATAGTGATGAAAATTCATTTATGACGTATAAATAATTATCTATTTATTTATTTGAAATATATAGCTATATTATTAATAAATCAAGTGCATGTGTTAAAGAATAAGGTTAAATAAATTTGACCATTTAAGATAAAAAAGGTGACCACATTAGAAAGATCTCTCATTATATATTTAAATATTTTGTCCGTTTATACCTAATTTACAAGGTGAGATATGTTTAATTTGGCATGGAGCTATCGATTATTTTTCTAATTGACAATTTATCATTGACTATTGTTTAAATTATCTCATGATGAGATGATCAGATTAGTGATAGAATAACAAATTATTTATTTATTAAGAATCGTATATAAATGCATTATTTAGCCACATTCCAAGTATTAAAGAAAAATTCAACTTTAAATTATACTAGCAAAGGATGAAAGCATTCGAGCTCTGACTGACCATCAAAGCTAAATGCCGTCAGAAGGTTAGCACTTTCTCGAACTCAAAACTCATCTCATCATGCCCTAAGCGAGTTTAAAAAAAAAAAAAATAAAAAAAAAAAAAAAGACTAAGTGCTTTCAAAATGTCAAACACATTTTTCAAACTAAGGACTATCTTCCCATGCTCTAAATGAGCTAAAAAAAAAAAAAAAAGGCTACTTCCATTCAAAAGGTTAAGCATTTGTAATACGTGGTTTTTTTTAAAATACTGAAAAAGTTTTTAATAAACAATTTTTAGTTTGATTCTTTCTAATTACTGAGAAATTAAATAGCATTAATAATTATTGATTAATGTAATGCTCTAAATGTAAAAAAAAAATATTATACTCAAAATATGGTGTAAATTAAACAAATAAGTAATAGAGGAATATTTTATAAAATATGTGAAATGCAAGAAAGTAAAATTTATAAGGTATTAAAGTGATGAATATGGAAAATCCTAAAAACAACTAAAGTATGATAACATAAATATTTAAAAATATATATACATATATTTTAATCCAATAAAATAAGAAAATTTAATAATTAAGAATAAAACTCTAAATCAAATGAGCTTAAGTAATAAAGATATGAAATGCCCTAAGGATATTTAGACTACTACTTAACCAAAGTAACTAAAGGAGATAAAAGAGAAATTTCATTTTTATAAGTAACAGCTTAATATTTGCACAACACAATGCATGATTTATCCTTCCAAATTAAGGAAATGGAGATATATGTACTAGAAAAGAGATGACATTATTATGTGTTCACATCTTCATTTTCAACTATAGCTTTTCTATTTCATTTTCATCTTTCTATCATTCTAACATTTGCTAGAAGATACCAAGTGATTCTTCCTTCAAATTAAGGAAAGAGAGATAACTGTATTAGAAAAGAGATCATCTTTTCACTTGTTCACATCTTCATTTTCAATGATGGTTTCTTCCTTTCGCATTCTTCTTATCATTCGAGCAATTGCTAGAGTTCATTCACCACAAAATACCAAGCGATTCACTCTCTAAATTAAGAAAAAGGAGACAAGTGCATTAAAGAATACACCACCTTTTCAATTATTCATACCTCCATTTTCAACCATAGTTTTCCCATTTCATTTATTTTTCCATAAATATCCTACTTGCCTAAGTTTATTTATTAAAAAGTATTAGAAAAATATACAAGTGTTCCAAGCAGGGATTAAACCAACAAGTATTAGGAAGGAAGAGGAAATAAAAATGAGCAACGAAAGGTGTAGAATTCAAAAATTACGCCTTAGATTTTCAATTATATTTCTAAGTTTAAATCTTTATTTTGATCAAGCAAAGTATAAAATTTATCTTTAAAATATGTTAATTAATTATTTAAGATTTGGAAATTGATTGGGATAAAAAGGAATTAAATGTGTAAAAGTTAGAAAATTTTACTTTTTCAAAATTTTCTCAATAAAACTGTTTAAATTCAGCCATTATATTTTATTCAAATAAATATATTAAACAAGTTTCAAAATTAATGAAATTTAACAGAGAGTTAGGCTAGGATGTTGGAAAGGTTATGTTAAAAGTAGAAGTCCATCAGATTAAAGGAAAAAGGATTTATGACTAAGTGAATGCTCAATCTTTTAACAGATTTCACCATTGTGTTTAGACTATTTTACCATGTAAATGAATTTCAAAAACTACAAAATTTTACAAAAATGTAGCATAAAATGTTAGAAAGGTTGTGTTAAAAGGAAAAAGTTTAAATGATGAGGGAAATCAGAAATATTAGCAAAATAGAGAAGACTATTCAGTATAAGAAAGCTGAAAATTTTGATTTTGTAATTAATTTATTTGAATAAGTTAAGGAACTCTAAAATTTATGAAATTTGATATAGAAGTGCCTTAAGATGTTAAGAACCACTGGCAAAATTTCGAAACAAATGCATGTGGGAAGATAAGTACTCAATTAATTAAACACAGACTAATCATGTGCAGAAAATTATGTGTTTCACTAAATTTGCATTAAATTGAGCATATTAAAACATAAGTGAATTAACTATGAACATGAGTACATAGTGAATGAACATAAAGTATAATTTCTATCCTCAAAAGTTTAGATTTTAATTTTAATGAATAAATTATTAAAGAACCTTGAATGTCAATAAAGAGCTAGAAACAAACTAAAAGTACAATATGTGTTTGAATATGAATATTGGTAAAGGATTATTACAAATCATTTCCAAATTATAAGTGACCGAAAGGACTCGGATACTTAAAATCAAGGTGAGTTATGGTGTTTGACCCCTTATTTTGTGCGTTTAAATTGTTTGATTCAATTTATGATTATTAGAATGTTTGAAAGAATTTATCCAGTCACTTACTATCATTGATCTTGGAATTATTAAAATTGCGATATGAAATTATGAATATGAGAATCTTATTGATTATTGTGTTTAATTTTGATTGTGCTATGCTATTATTTGGCTAATGATAGAATTCAATCCTGATGGATGTTATAACACCAAACTATGTGCACAAAGATGAAAGCGAACGCATTAAAGAGAAAAGTTACTGCCCTGGAAATTGTGAATTGTGAGATAGTGCTGAAATGTACATATCAATATATTTTTTCAGTACTATCTAAGTGAAATTAGTGATTTTGAGATAAATTGTGATTTTGTGAAACACTATCATTAGTCGAGAAGAGATAGTACTAAAATATACATAGTAATATATTTTCTTCAATACTTTTAAGTGTTTATTTATTACATGATTAATATGATAAGAAATTAGATTATTATAAATTTTGTTTAATTGAAGTAGATCTATAATAAGCCTTAATGACATTCAAAATTGTAATAATTGATTTGTAAGCCATGAAATGTTTAAAATATTTATGCCAATTAAGGGACACTATATCATCATTGAGTTGATGTCTCATCAAAGCGTATGTGTTTTAGGAAGAAGTAATTTAGTTCAAGAACTTCTTGGTCTCTTTATTTCAACAAGAAGTAAGGGAGCAATGTAAATATGTGTTGGAATTTATGAGTAATTTATGTATTGAGTGGATAACTTTATTTGCTCCGTAGATATATGTAAATGATATTAGTTGAGTATGAATGTAAAGTTCAATATCAAAAGAATTGTAGGAGAATAAGTTTGATTGCATAAGATTGTATTTTAAAAAAATATCTTGAAAAATTAGTTAATCAACAGTGAAAAATTTTTAGCCCTTCCTAATTATGGAGTATTAAGTATTGAGCAAATTATTTATTTATAATAAGATATAATTAGATATGGGTTCTGTGCGGTATTCGATGGCTTTCAGCCTACTTAGACCCTAAGACCGTCGCATCTCTATTTTTGGAGTGTGACAATCTTCTTCGAGTTAAGGGCTCATTTTGTCATACTCTAATGAACTTAAAAAAGGGGCTAAGTTCCTTCAAAAGGTTAAGTACCTTATTCGAGCTAAGGGTTTGTCTCGCCATATTTTAACTAAATTGAAAAGGGGGACTAAATGCCTTCAAAAAGTTAAGTACATGTTTTTCAAACTAAGGGTGCATCTTGTCATGCTCTAAGTGAGCTAAAACAAGCTAAGTGCCTAAAAAAAATTAATTACCTTCTCCAAGCTAAGGGCTCATCTTGCCACGCTCTAAATAAACTAAAAAAGGGATATAGCACCCTTAAAAAGTTAAGCAACTTGTCCAAGCTAAGTGCTTGCCTTCGTGTATGCTCTAAGTGAGCCTAAAGGCTAAGCACCTCTCGAGCTATGTCCTCATCCATGCTCTAAGTGAGACCAAGGCCTAGCGTCTCCCAGGCCAAGTGCTCGTCTTTACCTTAAGTAAGTCCTTAATTGAGTAAACAACAAAAGGCAATAATAATTTTAAGAAAAATTAATTCGATAAAGACAGTAATGATTTCGACATAAATATCCACAAAACTGAGGAGAGGACATTTGATATAGTATAAATATTTACTAGAGGCCAATTTATAATCTAATACACAAGATTCCAATAACTATAGGGATCAATTATGATATTTGACTTAGAATTCTAAATATGAACTTATATGATTTCCTAAAAAGGCACTGACACTAAGTCCAAGAAAGGGCCATATGTATATAATTTCAATACTCAGAACACTAAGTAAAGCCTAAATACACAACTTAACTCAAAATAATCTCTAATTATAGGGAATATATATCATTGCTGAAACTTTTTCCAGCCCAAATATGAACAAAATCATGACAAAATGGAATAAATATGAGTTGGATAAAGAAATATCCCTACCAAATAGAAAATTTTAAGAAAGTGATCTTCACCAAACCTCTTTAGCTAGCAAGAAGGTGAACTGTATCTATACTTGGAAACGATTTCATCTTGCAAACATTCTAATAGAAGCATCGAAGTTCTCTTTGCCTCTTTGCTTGGCAAGATAAGCCCATGTGTTTACTTTTTCTATTTCAAACAATTTATTCAAGTTTGGCTCTGTTTGGTTATTGTAAAAAGCAAGGAAAAATAAATCAAGGAAGAACTAAAAAAAGAAGAAGAAAGAACAGGGTTTTTATAAAGAATTGGATTGTAATTCATAAGCGATCATTAGGAGAAATGGAGTTGGAGAGAGTGAAAAGAGAACATGAAAAGAGATAGAAACTAAAAGAAGGTTTAGGATAGAAAACTTCTCATTCCCAAGATTTATATGCTAACGTGGCTTTATTTTTATTTTTTCACTCACTCGGGCTGCCAATTCTTATGTGATAATGGAAATCACGAGTTTTTTTATGGAATATAAAAATTTTCAATTTCTTCTATTCCTTATTCATATTTTTCATCATATTTATAAAGAGTAGACTTGCTTCTTGTTATGAGCAATTGATAAAATGGGCTGAATAATCAACAGAATGAGATGAACAATAGAATAGTTCGAATAAAATGTGCCGAGCAACAGAGTTGTCCAAGAAAAATGTGTTGAGCAATAGAATAGTCTGAGCAGAGCAAGAAAATGGGCCAAGCAGTCAATAGAATATGTTGCGTAATTAATAGAATGGACCGACCTTTACTCAAATCAGTTCAAAATAGAGGCAATGCTCGATTAAAGAGTCATTAACAGTCATTTAATCAAGTAATTAACGTCCAAGATTCTCGCTCAACATTTATTACTAGAATTCTTGCTAGGCATTTACATCTCAGTTACAATAGAAAGCACACTATAAATATTTGTACCACATCCTACTAGACGAGACATGATATCTCATAACAATTCTTATATATTCATATTTTACTTCTATCAAATTAGTGCGGTGAGCGTGGAACACACAGTTTTCATATTCAATTGTTGGCAATTCTCTCTTAACAATTACCTCCAAAAAGAAAAAAATGACACCTAATCCTCTACCCATGATAGACCCGCAGATCACAAAACACTGAGCAGAAGTTTATAATAACTTTGCGTCAGTCCTAAAATGATTTATGTGTTCTTAACCTTCCAAGCAATACAACTATCGCTTAGGAATGAAAAACAAGTGGTTCAAGTGGAATAGGAGGAACAGGTGAACCTCGTTGAGGAAATTGAATCCTCATGGAGAATAAAAACAACCTACAATATGAACACTACAAATGTTCCAAAAGGGGAGAGCAAAGAAAACTCACGAACAAGAAACAAGGAGATGAGTAAAGGAAACTCTCGAACAAAAAAAGAGAGACAAGCAAAGGAAACACCTGAGCGAAAATCAAAGGGATGAACAAAGAAAACAACCGAACAAGAATCAAAGGGGCAAGCAAATTATAAATATGGAAAACTGTTTAATCCTATTAATATTAACCCTTTGCTTTCTTTTGTAGAATTAATGTTTTCGAACAAATAATTATACTTTACTAGATGAGGCTTGGAAAATCCAGCCAGCATAACCCAAATTATTGAGCAAGAAATGTTGAGGAAAAATAAATGAAAAAGTCACTGATTACAATTGCTCCTCTAAATTACATTATCTTCTGAAGAAATAAAAAGAAATTTATCATATGATTTTCCTATTCTCCATTGTTCTCCACTTAGAAAAAGTCAAAGAAATACAGAGCAAAATAGTAAAATGCTCTACAAAGCAATACGCAAAATATAACATCGCAACCTAAGTAAGCTAGGAGTTAGAAATGTGTTTAAAAACTCAACATTGAAGGGCCTTTAGGAAAAGAAATATGAAATTTCATTAAATGAAATATAAAAATAATCCGCTTCAACTTAGGGGAGCATAAAAAATGGTTGTTGGAGTCTTTGTCTTGCCCAACCTAATCTAGACCCAAGTCTTGTCCATCCTGATTTGATCATGTTCGAAAATCAAGCTACAAATTATTAATAGAATTAACAATTTCTATTCATGCAAGCTCA
Source organism: Jatropha podagrica (assembly GCA_947857235.1). NCBI lineage: Eukaryota > Viridiplantae > Streptophyta > Magnoliopsida > Malpighiales > Euphorbiaceae > Jatropha > Jatropha podagrica. The sequence goes on along the minus strand of CANUEP010072310.1, from coordinate 27,489 downwards.
AAAAACCACATCAATTAAAAATAATGCTTGAATCAACAATTGAAACTAAAAAATGCATAAAATTTTCAAAAAAAAGTAACTGAAAATTAGAGCACACATAGAAGAGTTACAAGTGTTCGACCAAAATAGATTAAGAAGAGTCAATTGAGAAAATGGGAGAACAAGAATTCACAGAATAGGAATTAGGAGAACAAAAAAAAAAATGAGAGAACCAGAAATGGTAGGATATAAATTGGGAGAACAAAAAATAATGGAATGAATAGAAAGGGGATCAACAAAAAAAAAATGATGAAAAGTATATTAAAGATCAACCAAACATAAATAATGATTCAGTATATTTGGGGGGACTTTTGTTAGGAGCAATTTATAAAATGGGTTGAGTAATCAATATAATGGATGAGTAATAAAATAGTATGAGCTAAATGTACCGAGTGATAGAATTGTCTAAGCAGAATGTGCCGAGAGGAGAATAGTTCGAGCAGAGCAGCAAAATGGGCTGAGAAATAGAATATACTTAATTAATAGAATGGACCGAATGTTACTTAAATCAATTCAAATAGCGGTAACGCTCGATCAAAAAGTCATTAAGAGCCATTCAATCATATAATTAATGTCTAAGATTCTCGCTTAATATTTATTACTAGACTTTTTACCAGGCGTTTACATCTTCAGCTATAATAAAAAGAAAACTATAAATATTTATTTTTTATGCCATTAGAGGAGATGTGACATCTCATAACAATTCTCCAACATCATATTTTACCTCTATCACTTCTCATATTAAGTTCATCAAATACAAGGTAATCATTTGATTGTTTATTTTCACTTCTTTCTTTTAATTTTTGGTAACTAATTTTCTTTTTTTCTTTTTTTTTTATGTTTGAATCACAAAAGTAAAAAGTTGATGATAGAGAGAGAAAAAGGCGGATGAAGTAACAATCATATGTTTCGAAAAATGCTATTTAGAAAAAATAACTCGAGCTAAGAGAGTTAATTTTACCATACTTAAGATAAATGTAATTTCTTCTCTCATCATAATAAATGAACACCAAATCTAAAGGTTCCTATCAAATTTATGTGCAAAATGTGGAAAAAGAAAAGAAAGAAAGAAGAGCTCAATGCCAATATGTGGACCCTTCTTTTATACGTTATGATTGTGTTGCCTCCTGCTATATTTATTATGATCATGATTAATAGTGAATTTATTACGATTAAAGTAATTATTTTTGTTTTTATTAGGTTACGAGATAATTTTTTGGAATATTTTATTAAAAATCATATTGTTGTTGAATTTTTTTGAATCGACTATAGTCGCCTTGCATGTTTTATGTTTTTATTTTATTCAAAAAATTGAAGAAAAGTCTTAAAATTGAAAAATCTAAAAACAAAAAAATTTCTCTAAATTACTTCCCACTCGCGCCACGACCATCCGGTCCGGTTGCCACAAGTAGTTGCAACTTAGTGGAAAAGTACCTTTATGTACCGAATCAAAATCCCCTCTCTCCTCAACAAAGACAACTCCCTAGAACTCGCCGAAATCATTTCCGTACAATCGGCGGCATATACTCCGGCCATTTGGCGCCGGAAATATCTTCGATCGCCCGTAACAAGAAGCGTGTGCTGCTAAAAACTTCATATGTATTTTGCATTTTTATTCCACTAACCGGTCCGTACAAATTGAGCATTTTTCCTCTTTTTATTTGTTTTGCGTTTAGGGTTTTTGTGTTCCATTATCGCATTTGATTTTCTTTTGCTTATTGTTTGATTGTTGGTGAACTTGAAGAAAAATAAAATTATAATTATAGGTTTTAATGGCTCTTATTTCGATTTTCCACTTTTAGACGAAAGCTTCTGACTGCATGAGGCTTGGTTCAGTGAGATTTTAACATATAATTTTTCAGTTTATTTTTTCTTTTCCTAGTTTTCTTTGCTACCAAACAGTGATTGAGTGATACTTGATGGTTCTCTTTTTTCCATTTTTTTCAGGTAATCTTCAGGTGGGCGATTAGTTGCTAGGAGGATCAATAGCTCATTGCAGATAAGGGGAAAGAAAATGAGATTAGAAATGGTATAATTCTTGTTTCTATCAAAATTTGAACTTCAAATTAAGATTTTCAAGTGCGGTTTTAGTAATATGAGAACTGAGATGTGCTAATATTGACTGTTAATTTTAGATTTGAAGAACTTGAGAACTTTGAGTGTGCTTGTTGGTTTGAAATACATATTCTTTGGGCCAGGTGTCACTTCTGAAATCTTCGATTTCCTTTTCTTGTGCTTTTCAAGAGCAGTCAGCACTGACAAGTATATTGCATGTCCGCTTATGTGGAATTTTTCTAATACATATATTTTTTTTTAGTTTGATGAACATACTTCCTATCAGCTTGCGCTTTTAAAGAATTTTTCTGCATCGCGATTCATACCATTAATCTATAATTCATGAAGTCTTAGGTTTAGACAAAAATGAATTATAGCATTTGGTTACAACTTTAGTTTGAACTTGTTCAATGTGTTTAGAGGATAAGCATCTAGATCTTTCGCCCTTATAGTTAATAACTTAAGAGAAATGCTTTGTATTTAATACTTCCAATCATCAATGTTGCATTTTAGCTTGTTATACCCTTACAGCCTTACAAGAACAAGTTGATGGTTTTGGAAATTATTGACAGATTATGCACTGAGATGAAATTGTTCAAGGTTTTAATTTTGCATGTCTCACTTAATGATGGGACCTAAAGCTATAGAAGAGTGATGGTAATAAAAGCCTGACTTGCCACTCCTTTCCTCCCCTCTCTCCTTCAATCTATTTCTGTTTTTACTGAAAAATTGGATTGGATTGGAGGGAAGGGACGTGAAAACTTTCTGCTACATAATTGGCAATGTGATACTGTTCCTATTTCTCTATTGATATGATAAGGACTTACTTCTAAGTAATTTTATGTGACAGTCCTTCCAGAATCAAGGCTTCTGGATGTCAAAAGGTGCTGGGTTAGTAAATGATGGTGAGACTAATTATGATAATCCAGCTAGAAGTGAGTTGAAACGTTCTCATCAGTGGTTTATGGATGGTCCTGAGGCAGAGCTATTTTCCAACAAGAAACAGGCAGTGGGAGTTGCAACCAACAACTTATTTACGGGGTTCTTAAATTCAAATGTTTCTTCCCCATGGGGAAATTCTTCTAGTTTTCAATCAGTCTCTGGCCATTTTTCTGAACGTTCTTTTGATTCTGATTCAGCAAGGACTGCCAATTTTGATGACAGAAATATTCCATTGGGGAGGAAAGTAGATGAGGATCTATTTGGGAATGATTCCTCATTTGGTTTATCCATGTCTCATGCACTAGAAGATCCTAGATCAACTATAAATTATGGTGGGATGAGAAAAGTGAAAGTTAGCCAGGTCAAGGAAGTTGGAAATTTCATGCATGTATCAATGGAACATGACTACAATGGGGTGGACAGCAATGATACCATGTCAACATCAAATGCATATGTGAAGGATGAAAATACCATGTCGATGGGTCCTAGTTATAACAAAGGAGATGGCAACATCATGTCTTTGGGTGAACCCTATGAGAGGGAGGGTAACATTTTCATTTCAATGGGACAACCCTATAGTAAGGGAGATGACAATATACCACCGAGTCAGACTTACAAAGAGAATGACAGTACCATTGCAGTGAGTCATCCATTTAGTAAGGGTGACAACAATATCATATTTATGGGTCAAACGTATAAGTCAGATGAAAATATCTTATCAATAGGGAACCTCTTCTGCAAAGGAAATGACAACACCATTTCAATGGATCAAGCTTACAATAAAGGCGATGACAACAATATGTCAATTGGCAACTCTTTTAGCAAAGGAGAGAGTACTATAATATCCTTTGGCGGCTACAATGATGATGATGATGCAAATCCTTCAGGAAGACTTATATCCAATTACGACTTGTTGATGGCTCAATCTTCTCTTCAAAGTTCTGAAGTTCTAAATGAGAAAGAAATGGTCAAATCGAATGTGGATGCAGTTGTGTCTGCTGCCCATATCACTCGCTCTGGAACTGAAAATGCTTCAAAGAAGAAAGAAGACGTTAAAACATCAAAGAAGGTCCCTCCAAACAACTTCCCTTCAAATGTCAGGAGTTTACTATCAACTGGTATGCTTGATGGAGTTCCTGTAAAGTATATAGCTTGGTCTCGGGAGGTAACTTTTAATTTTTAGCATATCTTTCAAACAATTTTATCCTTTACTGAAATTTCTGGTTATCATGCATATCAGAAGGAGCTTCGTGGTATTATAAAAGGCTCTGGATATTTATGTGGCTGTCAGACATGCAACTTCACGAAGGTAGGCATGTCCATATGATCCTTTGTCAATGAAAAGCCCTGAGCAAAATTTAGATAAAGAACTGAAAATAGTTGAATATGTAGCCAATGTACTAAATTTATTTTTTTGTAGGTAGTTAATGCTTATGAGTTTGAGCGACATGCTAACTGCAAAACAAAACACCCCAATAATCACATATATTTTGATAATGGGAAGACCATCTATGGGATTGTTCAAGAGCTGAGAAGCACACCTCAGAGTATGCTGTTTGATGTTATTCAGACAATAACTGGATCACCCATCAACCAGAAGTCATTTCGCCTTTGGAAAGGTGATGAGGAGTATCTAGCTTATTTGTGTAGCTCTGATATTTCCATATCCATTCTTCTTCCATTGTTTTTTTCCTTATGATTTTTTTATCTATAAATACTGCCTTCCTTCTCATGCATGCTATTAATCCTTACAGAATCGTTTCTAGCTGCAACTCGTGAACTTCAACGTATATATGGAAAAGATGAAGGGAAACCATTATCGTAAAGCAGCCTTGGTCCAGTAAGGTAGAATCATTTTTGTTTTGTGCATACAAGTTTATCTTTTTGACACACCTTTTTGCTAAGGGTGTCTGAACTACTAACTTAAGGTCAGGGGATGTTTGCAAATTTGGGAATTGGGCATCATGGTGAAGTCAGAAACCAACACGCAAATAGTCCAAGTATTGAAGGGGTAATAAAATTAAATATACGTTCTACTTGATAACAGAAGGAAACTTTTTGTAACTTTTATCTGTTTCCTTCTTGTTATTCTTTATAATCATCGGGTTTCACTTTTTTGAATGAGTTGGTTGCAATTTACCAAATTTCAAACTGCCATATTTTTTCTGGATTCTCTTTGTTGCACCTGCAACCAGTCCCATGGGAAGTAAATTTAGTTCCAATTTCGATTTGAAATGAAGACTATGATCGAGCAAGAGTTAGGATCTCTAATATTATAAAATCTTTAACCTTTTTTTTTTTTTTTTTTTTTTATGAACAGCCATTCTTACCTTACAAAAATCTTGTCCATTGGTCTTATTCTAAAAACTTAATTACGTCTATTTTGTTATGGTTTATCCATAGAAATAGCAGGCGATGCAATGGTGTTGAAAACTATTGATGAACTGTAAATTTCATTTTCTAGCTCGTTCTTTATTTCAATGAAAAGCATTTCACCAGGTTCTGGTACATTGTTAACAAAATTATTTGTTCTTTTGCATGTGTATTGACCAAAAAAATACATTGATAACGAACGTGAAACTATGTGTTAAAAATGAAAAATCAGAAAATTATTGTTCAACAATTTGTGTTAAAAGATGTATAAGTACAAGGGAGTTTCACCTTTTAATATTTGGTATGGAGGCTAAAAATTTAAGTTTTTTTGGGGTTAGCTTTCAATAATCAACAAGTATCAACTAACAACTTTCCTATTTAAATTATTTATAAATGTTATTTAAAAGATTGTTCGGTAATATAAGTTTATTCATATAATGCTTAACTTTTAACATTTTATGAAAAACTATTTAGATAGTTTATAGTTAAATGCTATTAAAATGATTAACAGAAACTAAAATAATTAATTTTATTGAATAGATTTAAACAATTAATTTTGTTGAATAGATCTTTGCGAGTAAATAATTAAAATTATTTGGTTTGATTTTTTAATGTAAATTTTTAATTATGAATTTCGCTTGATTGCATTTGATAACAATAAAAATTTATATTTTTGATAAAAAAATAATTTAAATAAAATTATGAGAATCGCTGTTGATTTGATTCCATCCTGTCCCATAAAAATCATTAACTCATCAATTTCTTTCACTCTGTACCACTCCACTCGCATATTTTTTCCAGTTTTTTACTCTAAAACACAATTGATATCAGCAGATTAACCATCTTTTTCAAAAAAAAAAAAAAAAAAAAAAACAGGAGAATTGTAGAATAAAATTTAAATAATAGGATAATTATAAATTTAGTATTTGAACTTTTTAATATTTTCTATTTTGTTGTGCGAACGAGAAATGACTATACTTAAGTGTTTGAATTGATAATTTTCATACAATTAAGTGGTTTTAACTAGAATTTTCTCATTGCACAATCAAAATAAACTATTTTACTCAATTGCTTCACTTTATTTAACTTTCTAGATTATACCTTTCTTTCTTTTTTTTATTTTTTTTCTCCTTTTCTTAAATTATTTTAAAATTGAAAGAAAATTAAAAAGAATTTTGAGACTTTTAGAGAGAAAAGATGTAATAAAAAATTAAAAAATTAAAAAAAAAGGGATGAATTGAATGAATGTTTATGTTTTATGTAATTGTAGAGTATAATTATTAATCTTAATTTTTCAACAAAATGAATTTGATTGCAATATTTTCAATAATTCAAATTTTCAATTGTAAATTTTTTCCGTTTTGACGTTGAAATAGAAAAAATTAGATAGTTAAGACACCTTAAATATAATTAACCACTTGATACAACACATGAAGAGATTCATTGGCAAATTAAGTTAAAAAGTTGACACCTTTCAATAAAACATTTATAGAAATCAATAGTTTTATGACATAAAGTTAGGTAAATCAGTTAATTACAAATATTTTCATTATTTTAACAATCAATATGATTCTTGCTCTATTAACAAGAATTCACGAAAGTACAACCTAATTCAACAACAGCAAACAGTATAAATAGAATCTAGAGGGACTAAAAGGAGAATCTGTATATGTTGTCTCCGTTTCATTTTGTTTTTGTTTGCTTGTTATTTTTTTTATATCCCAAAATATTTGAAAGATTTTTAAATTTATATAATTAAATAATTATTTTTTAATAACCTTCACGATTGTTTATTAAATAGATTTTTATTAATATCTTAATGAGTTAAAAGAAAGAAAGTGTAGATCTCGTTTATAGGTATAGCACAACCCAAGAGGGGGTGAATTTGTCTTTCAAAAAAAAATTTTACTTTAAAAAGCACCAAATTAGAATTCTATTTTCAACGAAATTAGAATGTATTTATAAGAAACAGATATTCAGTTTAGAATATTCTTACAACTCAATTTTAAAATTATAATGAGTATGTGAAGTTAACTAATAGATTGGTCAAAATTATATTAAAAAATAATAAATATGGGACTTGCACTAGTTAGCTAACCCAATATAAGTTCACTTTTACAAAAATGCACCGTTTTGCAATTATTCTCTTGCCTCTTTTTTGCGTGACTGGCACCATCTTTCCCACTATCAGTTTATCAAAACATTGAACTAAAGGAAAATAACAGAAGAAACAATTACCATGGAGAACTTGGACATGTAAGACCCACGCTTCGTGGAGGAAGAAGAGAAAGGCGAAGAGGAGAAGAGAGGTTGTTGTTCTTGTGGAAAGATCCGTAGTTGTTGAATGGAACAAGAGAGATAGAACCTAGAGTTTCTCTGTTAACAACCATTGTTTGCTAGTTGTGGATGAATTGTAGATCAAGGTTTTGGTCTTGAAGCAGTGCTTTCTAACCCAATATGATTGTGTTTTCCGGAACGTTGCTCATGGAGCGGAGGCGGTGAAGGAGATAAGGGGCCTTGACAATGGAAGACAACTTGTACAGATTGATGAGTTCGTTTGTAATTGTAGGATTGCAATCCACGCTTAAACCGGGGGAGAGCAAAATTCGGTTTACTCCGAGAACCAAATCAGTGCGTTTTAAATTTCTCAAAACGCAACGTGTTAACTCATTTGGCAATCAATGATCTCTCCAATCCTGAAACCCTTGATTCCGCAGTGATTGCGGCACTTTGTCTTTTGTTTCAATTATAGTGCGATTGAGTCCTGCGAAGGAAAGGGTGATAAGGCGAACGAGGCAGTGACAAATTTGGTGGTGTCGATGCTTCATTAAAACGGTAAGTTTTGAGTTGGCTACCTAACGTTGGATCAGCTAACTCATGCAGAACCCATATTTATTATATTTTAATCTTAATTTTGACCAAATTCAAATTAAGGGTGTAATTATGACATAAATTTGAAAATTAAATTCATTTTAAAGTGCAATTATAACGACTCCGTGAAGTTGGATGGTATTGAAGATGCAGGCATTCCATTTGTTTCCCCCATAAATAAATCACTTGTTTAAATATTTTGCTTTGATGACAGTAAAAAGTAAATTCTTAATACTTCAACGAATCTATCTATGAAATAGACAGAGCATTTTAATTTGCTTGGATACATACATATTCTCTCAAGAGGAGAAGCCTGTATACAATATGGGAAAAACAACTCGAATCAATCCTTCGAATTCATTAGTTCTTTCTGGGAGATGGTCATTAGTTCTTCTTGGCATCTTATACTTGCCACAGTTACGTGAAAAACTAGTTCTAGGTTATTTATATAGAGAGCTCATGCCACAAAAAAATATAGTTTAAACTATGATATCTCTATCCGATGAACCGATTGTGTGACTTGTTGATCAAAGTTTTGCTTTTCATGGGTCCCTTTTTCCATTTCTTGTTTAGTTGGTATTGTTATTTGGTCATCAATTATTGGACACGAGGATTCATCCTTGTAGTCCTTGCCTTTACCCCACACGACCAGATACAGGCCACCGACTATGATAATTGCACCAATTACCCTGTAAATCTTAGATTATTAGTTGGTTTGGAACTTTTTCTAAAATAAACTTTGGATTCATAATTATAATACTGATATTAATGACAAGAGAATAAAAAGGATACCTTCCCAAGAACATTTGCTCAGCCAAAATGATGGAACTCATGACAGCAACAATAACCATGCACAAGGGACTAAAAGCTGTGACAAAAACAGGGCCTCTGTCCTTCATTACTACTCCTTGAATGTAATACGCAAATCCTGAGCAAACAACGCCCTGCTTGTACATTTATTTCTTAATGTAAGGTTTTATTTTCCTAATACATACTATTTGATATATAAACACATCATCATTGATTATTACACTCTCCTCTTTATCTTTTTGTGTTTTCTATTTTCCAAAAAGAAAAAAAGATGCACTTATCACATGAGGAAATTGTGAACATTCATAAGGTAGTTTCACTTTTTGCAATTTGGGATGAAGGCCGGTATTTAGTTTTTTCAAAAGCCTTCCTTTTTTGCTTTTGTGTTATTGGAAAAAGAAAAAAAAGGAACAAGAGCCGTTTGATATTGCTATTTAACTATTTGGAAGCTTTTATAATTCAAATATGTCAAATTTATCGTAAAACTTTTGTCGACAGTAATCAAGTAGTTGTAGTGCTGGTGTGGCGTGGTGTGGGTGACGAGTAGGAATGCAAGTAGTGGACTTTGAAGAAGAAAGAGGACCTCAAAATTGAAGTTCTAAAATCAGCAACCGTTAAAATACTTAATATTTAACGACCGTTGTTTTCTTCTGTATTTATTTTTTAGTTTATCAAATAGATATAGATAAAGCTATAACTCATTTAATAAATAAACTAAGTCGATGAACTGAATTAACCTAACCTTTAATCTAAGTTGAAGCTCAAAATTATCATACTTGCCAAGATTTGAGTAGTGTAAAAATCTATTGAGCGGAGCGTCAAATTTAATAAGCTCGAACCCAATTGGACTCATTTATACCCCTATATATATATAGACATGTGTTGAAAATTGGCTCTCATCCGTTGAACCAATACCAATACAAGACCCGTTTCACTTTTTTTTACTTGTTTGAAGTTTATAAAGCCTAAAGAATGGTTCGTACCTAATAAAGTAAAAGGAGAGAGAGTTTATAGTTTCTTACACTATAGACAGCTGTAGCTAATTTAATGTCCAAATTGAGTGACCAAACGCCAGGATTTCCTCTTTCCATCACCAACGCCACAATGGAGCCCTCAATCGTACCAAAGAGGCAAATCCAAGCAGTAAGAGACAGCTCGGCAGGATATGTTTTGAGTGTAATTGCCTACACAAACAAAAACATCGTAAAAATTTCAAAAAAAGAGTTTGTATTAAACTAACGGATTAAAAAAAAAAAAAAAACAAGACTCAATCCATATATGAGGCTTACTTGCAGAATGACGAAACAAGCCCAACTGAAGCACCCAACTGTAATCATCAGAGCACCTTTAATTGAATTATGGAGATTTACATCATCAGATGTTTGTTGATGGTGATGATAAATTCTCATTCCTTTTGTGCTATTAAACAAATCAACAGGTAGGCCTTTCACTACTGTCATCACCATGGCTCCTGCAACTGTTGCTATTGTCCCTACCACCTTTGCTTGGCTGTGGAGTGATGTCATTTTCACCTTCTCAAGCCTATTTGGTTATGACCAATACACTTTTGTTAGTTGCAACAACAACTTAACCCCAACTAGTTGGGATGGGCTATACGAATCTTTCTGCTCTGATCTATTAATAAAACCTCATATAATTACCTAACAATGCAAGCCATTACAAAGGTAATGGCAGGCAGAATGTTGACTATAGCAGCAGCAAATGTTGCCGTTGTATACTTCATCCCTAAGAAGTACAAGTTTTGATCGATCACAGGCCTGCCATAAAGACAAGGAAGTGGATATGTTATGTAATATGATATGGATACTGCTTAGAGACTAGAATGAGAATAAAAGAATTTATATTTAGAAAATTACTCTAATAAGCTAAGCACCAGTATCTTGATGACAATTGAGCGAGTCATCTTTGGCCTGACTTTCCTGTTAAAAAAAAAAACAAAAATATTATTGTCTCATTTTTCTTATATAGTAAAAATATTATTTGTGTTCTTGAAATAACCGAAATATGAAATAAAAAAAAAATTATAAACTTGACTTAATTGTCTATTAGGGAGAGAGAGAGGCCTTACTTGTCTAGGAAAAATGCAAAAGGAGCAATGACAATGGTGGCAACAGCATGGCGGTAGACCACAAGCACATAATTGCTCATTCCTCCATTAAGTGCAGCTTTCGACATAACATCCATTCCTGCAAGTCCAATTTGCATGAATATCACTGCAATAAATGGTTTCATTTTTATAAAAAAGCTCTCTATTTGATTCTTCATCTTCCTTTTATTTTAGTTCCTCTCTTTCCTCAATTTGTTATGCTTAAGTTAGTGAGAATATTAATTCTCCAATGGCATTGGCTCCTATTTTTCTCTCATATATATATATAGAGAGAAAAGGGCATAGCACTAACATCCAAAGAATATTATTGTAAATTTAATTTCAAATAGTTGTAAAAAGTTATTGATTATGGTAAAAACCATACTTAAAAGTTCATTTAAATGTAAAAATATAAAAAAAAAAAAAAAAAAAACTTTAAATTTGATGTCAACAAAACAAAAGAAAGTTGAAATCTTATCCCATTTTTAAATTCCAAAGGAAACCAAACACTCCCTAAAGAAATGTTCAAGTATTGCACTAACACATCAGAACTCAATTATTACACACAAGGGGCCATATGGGTTTTGGCCTGTAATAGAACTAAGTGCCACCTTTTGCATGGTTTTGAGTTCACTTTGTTCATTTTATTGTGTTTGTGGAATTGCTTTGCCTATTATTTGAAAATTTTTATATTGTTTGGATTTTTTTTTTTTTAATTATTTCACGTTTCCTTTATTTAAAGCCTAAAGGAGTGCACGAAAGTGATTCTCAACTGAGTGCTTCATCAACTAATGCTTAATTGGATGATTAATGTCCATATTGTTTTAATTAACCCTTAATTTACTTTATTTATAATGTCCATCATTTTCGTAATTCTCGTGAAAAGCAAAAAACTTCCACATTTAACTCGATATGGAGCAATGTATTAAAAACGGATGATTATACGGAATTATAATAAAATTTAGGATGATTTAATGAACCCAACCCTATCTCTCAAAGTATTATTTCTATCTCACGTCATTTTATTGTATCTAATATAAATAGAAATAAAATAATTTATTATTTTTTAAAATATTCAAAATAACTTATATGAAAATTAATATAAAATAATTTATATTTTAGAAAGGAGAGAGTATATTAATAGAAAAAAAAAAAAAAAAAATGAAAGTGAGAATATAGGGATATGGTACCACTAGTTGTTTGTTCGTTACTTCTCCACATGCAAATGAAAGTGAGAATTAGGGAGAATATTGGGATGGATAAAAATATTCTTATTAATCTTTTATTATGCCAATAAAAGGTTTAATATTAATAACTTAATTAGGATTATGGACTCAATTAATTAGTTGTTTACAAATTCTATAGATCTTATTAAACAAAATAAAAAAAAAATATATATTCTCTCAACTTTAGTTTGGTGATTCACAAATATAGAGAATAGTACGTACTTGGGAGTTTGGATATATTCCTATCTTATGATACTAAGTTTTGATCTGACGGATGCCGAAATAAATAAATAAATAAATAAAGTAGACAACTATTATTTTATTTTATAATTAGTAATTGAGATTTACTATTTTTGTGTTAATGGTTTAAGCTCATAGTTTTTGTTTGTATTGATCGATAACGACTTGTGTGTCGACACTGCACCTTTTTTTTCTCTTATACTGACAAATAATTATACAACGCTACAAAATGTTTAGTATAGACAGATAGATAGAGAGAGTTTAGTATATATTACTACTGCTTTCATATTATTATTATATATAAAGGAAATCTACTCTGCATGCATATATATAAAATCAATACATCTTCTTCAAATGAATACACATTTCATGCCATAGCTGAACAAATACAATGACACGAGGAACATGAAAAGTCAGTAATTTCAGTTTCAAAAAATGAAAAACCAGAATCGAATTGCATGCAAATCATTTTGACATTCTTTTAAAAACGAAAATACAATTGATCATGGTTCAATTCAAATCTGAACCATTCAATTTCAATCTGATTTGAATCCAGATCTGAACCCGAATCATAGCTCATAATCGAAATCAAAATCATAGCAAGACCTACCATGAACCCAACAAGGCTTTTAACGTAGTTTTGTTTTCATCACAGCTTTTGAGTTTTTAAATTGAAAGGCAAGGGAGTCAACGGTCAAAGGATTGAGTGGGGATTTGATACTTTTATAAAAACTTAACAATAATTCTCATGATGTTATGCTTTACGAGGGCATTGTTATCTAATTTGTGATCTAAAATTCCACTACCTCTGCCCAACCAACGTGGAAGACATTGTCTAGTAGTAGCAGTAGTTTCCACTCAAACCTACCCATTTGCTTCCATCTTAGTGCTCCCCTATATTTGCAAGTGAATTGCACACTAGGCAAGCAATGCCCCCCAAAAAGGTTAAAGAAAAGCAGATAGAGGTTTCTGACCACCCAAGGCCAAAGGCTGGGGTCTCCCCTCATTAAAGAATTTTCGAGTAATTGAATTTTATTTTATTATATTTAAAATAAATATGAAATAAAGATAAAAAAAAAAAAAAAAAAGGATTGATTGAATAACTCTCTCTCCTCAATTAGTTTTCTATATTTTGTTGAAGCCCAATGAAAAAATGACTTCTTACCTGGAGCTGTAACATTCAAACTTAGACAACTATAAATGAGTCAAATTCAAATTAAGACTATCAATCTATCAAATCAAAATAATATTATTTTAATATAAATTTAACTAATTTTAATTTATTGAATTAACTTTTAGCTCAGCTCACTCTATAGAGTAGGCTTACAAGTTGGCTCATAAGTTTAGCTTGATCAGCTCAAAAAATTACTAAGTTAAATTTGAGTTCGATTCATTTATTAAACAACTTAATAACTTGACTTGATGAATTTATTAAAAAAGATCGAGTGAGCTTTGATTAAGCTGAATTTCGAGCAGTTTGACTCATTTACAGTCAACTAAAATATTTTTTTTCCCTACATATATTATATTTTGTAAGATATTTTTTACCGTATAAAATACATTTTTGTGTAAATCATCGGTATTCGGACGTCATTACCAGACACCACCTAATTTGATTCAAAATTTAATCATAATTAATATTACAGGTGCGTTTAGTAGAATTAAATCCGAGATCTCATCCCACATGTCCCTACCGGAAATAAATATAAAGAAAAAATTTCAAAAGACAAAAGTGTCCGAAAGCTATTATTAAATATGTCTACAAAAGTAAAAATTAAGTGGGAAGAGAAATAAACAAATAAACGTGTGTCCAAGAAACAAATGAGAAGACATAAACAACAGATTTACCTTAAATTATAATGTTGTCCCTCGTAGCAAATCAAGATGGTGTTTTAAAGGAAGGTTGGCAAAGTAAAAGATAATTTAGACCAAAAAGATGAAGTGGAAGGAAATAGCTAAGGGAATTTCTATCTTACAACCTAGAATAGATCAGTGGAATTCTTCGAAACCTGAAGTCAAATCATGCATTCCTAGCAAGGATACTGTATGCAAATATGAGTTTTTAGTACGTGCACAGAGGCAAAACGAAAAGTCTTCCTATCAACTACTCTTTGCTTTTCATCTTTGTCCAATTTAATGTTTTTGGTCATTGAAATTCTACTTCACTTGTTACTCTATTAATCAATTCTTCAGTTATCCTTAGCTTGTTTGATTTGAAGTCTAAGGAAGAACTTGAGTGCTTCCATCATCCTCATTTTGCATAAATTTGTAAAACTCTTCGAACAGGCACTCATTAGTACTGCCAAATTATTATTGAAATACAAGTTCATCACTATGGTAACAATTCTTTTTCTTTTTCTTTTTCTTTTTCTACTTTTTCGTAATCCTCTTCCTTATAATTGTCAATAAAAATTAAATTTGGAAACTTTTTAAAGAAAAATTGAATCATTATAGCTAAAATTTTTAGGAATAAAGCTTAATTTGCCCTCCTGAATTTGGTAAAACATGCAATTTATCTAAAAATTTAATGTTTTTTTATACAATTTGTCCCTTTAACTTGCACCAAAAGAACAAAATGCCCAGATTTATAAAAAAAAATTTGTTTTATAATCTTAACTAATAAAATTTACTTTAAACATTTAAAATTAGAAAATAAAAAGCTATTTAAAAATATAATAATAATTATAAAGTTTTACAGTATTTGATTTAAAAATAATTTAACAAGTATTTAATTTTAAAAAATATAGAATTAAAAAAATTTTAATTTTATTAAAATATTTGGTTAGAAAAATATTTATTATTTTTTTATTTGATTATCATTTTCATTATATTTGATTTAGATTAAATATTTAATTACTTTTCGATCATTTTCGATTTATATTAAATAATTTATTTTTTTTTTAAAAAATTGGCTTTTTATAATTTTGGTGCACGTTCTATGGATAAATGGTATGTTATGCTTAAATTCAAGGGACGAATGTAGCCTTATTCTAAAACTTTATTTTCAACTTGAGTTAATCTAAATTGCGAATCGATTATTACTGCTTCAAGAAGTTAAATTTCTGAATATTTTAATCTCTTTTTTTTTTTTTTACTTAAATATAGAGGGAGGCATTTGGGTCTAAAGTCTAACAGTAATTTGAGTATTGCAAAGCTTGTAGAGTGAGTGACTCACCCAGTTTGCAATTCTCGTACCATACCCAACTGAAACAATTCAACCATCATAATAGATTTCATTGTAAATAAATTCTAAATGAAATTCATTTATAGATGAATTTTTCATATTTAGTATGATACAATTTAAAATAAAAAATTTTTAGATGAAAATTCATTTGTTTTTATTTTTTAAAATAACATTGATATAATAATTTAACAAAAATACTAATATAAATAAATTACTCATGTTCCAATATAATTAATTAATTAAATTTTAAAATTTTAAATTTCATATCCTTCTAAATGTTTAAATTTTATTTTTATTAATAGATTAAAATATATTAAAATTTTAAAATTTATTTGAATTACTCGTATACAATAGCAACTTCATTCTCATTATAATTTTATTCATCAAGTCATGCATACGTTAGTTGATACATTTGTTTCATAGACTATATAATGAATATATGCATTGCATGTGAATATAATTAAATCACTGATAAATCAATTATAATTTGGCTAATTAAATAATATGAATATAAATTATCACCATCGATGAATTTATTCACTTTGCAACCGTCACAACA
This sequence comes from Jatropha podagrica, assembly GCA_947857235.1. Taxonomy (NCBI): domain Eukaryota; kingdom Viridiplantae; phylum Streptophyta; class Magnoliopsida; order Malpighiales; family Euphorbiaceae; genus Jatropha; species Jatropha podagrica. Next base: position 11,083 of record CANUEP010072310.1, on the reverse strand, counting down.
ATAATTAGGTTGCGGAGGAAAATTTTTATCCTTTGAGAAAAACTAAAAACTCGTATTTCCTGAATTAGGAGTGTCCTTCCACTTTCGATTAATGGTAGCAAAATGTGAATTCAACCGGTTGAAATATATATATATATATATATATGTCATTCGAAATTTTATTTTATTTTTTATATGATAAAAGAAAAAAGAAAAAGAGTTGACCGGCCAATTTTAATTGGGTGCAGATGAAGATGAAAAACTAAATAGCAGAAGGAGAGAGTAATGATGATCCTTCTATGATATTTTGGTCGACCATTGATTGAGTACGATGGGAGAAAGAATATGAATATTCCATTAACTGAGTATGATGAGTAAGAAAAAAATAAACGGAGACTGTTTAGTTAATTATATTTGAGGTGAATGGACAATTTAGTTAATATAAATGTTAGTAGATTAATACGTGGAATTCATTTGCAAATTTCAAAAATTTTAATAGGATTTGAACTAAACTAATCCAATTTCATGGATTTCGATTCATAGAATTTAAATCCATATATTTTCATTCCAAACATAAAATTTTAGATTTCCAAATGAATTCCATAAAATTTTATAGAATTCATTTGTTCTAAACGGGCCCTTAATAATTTCATGTTTACTCTACTTTATATATATATATATATATAAAGTAATATTTCGTTAAAAAAAACAAAAAGTGTTATATTTTTGTTCAAATTAGATATTAAAAAATATATCTTGACATTAACATATTAATTACGATAACATTTAGATATATTTAGCCTTCTTTACGGTCTTAAAAACTGCAAAAATTAATTTTCTTGAATTTTGTCTTCGTAGGTAGATAAAGTATTCTTCAAGGGAACTATATCCGTATTTATTAAGTATTAGTCGTATATACGATCTGCACATTAATTATACTCGTCATTTGTTCATTTTTTTTATTTATATAATATTAAAATAAAAGTTTTATTTAGATTAAAATAAATGTAAGTGATTAATTTATATTCTATTTTATCATACAAACTACTTGCAATGTTATTTTTTATATATTTAATTCTATTTTATATAATGAAATGTTTTTAGAATAAAGTTAAATCAAATCTCTAGAGGTAATCATTTAGTGCATAAATCAAATTATCATTCAATCTTTAAGTTCCGCCCTCTACTCTAAATCAATATCTATGTGCTATTATAATAAAAAATAATAATAACTTATTTGTTACTGCCAAGTAAAAAAAAAAGTGAAAAGATGATATGATTCGATAATGAAAATCACTTTGGCTATAAATACACTATTACTCATCCAGTATATTAGAAAAATGAATATATACATATACAAATAAATTCTTGAAACTCCATAAGTAATCCGAATAGAAATATATAGTTTAAACTTTTTTCCAGTTTTCTAAATATTATTTTCTTTTAAGTAAAATAGATTTAGGATAGAAAGAAAAATATCAAGAAAATTAAAAAATTTTAATCATCAATAGATCATCTATTTGTTGCAAGGAATATAAATCTCTTATTAAATTAAAATGACAATAGTTATATATTATTCGGTAACAAAAAAAATTATTATTAAAAATCAAATTATTTAAACTCACCTAACAAAAAAAATGTCAATATATATAGATATATAAATATATCAATAAAATATTATATATTCTTTTAAATTAAAATTTTTAACTCTTCACCGTATCAGATTTAATTATATAAATTTTATTTCAAAATTTATTTTTTAGAAAAAAAGATCCAATCAAATCTTATAAATATAGAGAAAAAATATTAATAAAAATAATATACTTTTTTTTTCTTTTTTTATCCCTCCTTTAAATAAAATATTAAATATTCTATTTAAAAATTTAATTTTTAAAAAAAATATATCTAATTATATCATAAAAATGAAAACAAAATATTAATAAAAATATATATATTCTTTTTTTTCTATCTACATTCTAAAAGAATTAAATATTTAATAAAAAAAATATAAAACCATTTTCAAATGTCTATGTTATTATATATGTTTATTAAAAGATAAATTTATTAAAGATAAAACTTAAAATTTTAAAGTGATAAATTATTTATATATATTTATTTAAAAATAATTTTTTTATTCATTAGAATGTTGAAAAATAACATTGAGCGGCATGAAATAATACTGCATAATAAGAAATAACTATTCCCTCACAATTTATGAAAACACTTAAAAAGTTGAGAGGTGAGAAAACAATCAGTCATATGATTGTAAGAACATAATGGGAGAATTTTTTTTTTTTTTTTTTTTTTTTGCTTGAAACCATCTTATGGGATTAATCCAGTTTACCAGCATTCAATTTGTCAGAACATACCCTCAAAATCACCTTAGGAAAGGCTTTTTCCGTGCATATAAACTAGTCCAAGAACACCAATTCCTTTCAAGTACAAGAAAAAAAATATTCTCCAAAAGAATTTTGACAAAATTTTGACCAAAAGAATATAGAAACGAAAGTTAAAATGAGCACAAAAGAATGGGGCTGTCGCTTCCAAGCTATTATCAACATTAAAGAAGAAATCAAATGGAAGTTGAGGGAAAATAATCTAAAATATAATTTAATTTAATTTCTCAAATAAGAAGGACCTAGCATTCACACCCAAATGTGCAGAACGGTAATAAAAAATAATGATAGGAGAGCAACAATACAAGCACCAATCACATAGTTGTAACAAAATTAGTTTTCCATCATGCCCGATAATGTAGCTACGCAATCCCAGTCTTCAAGATGGCTTCTTTAAGAACCACAGCAAGCTGATTTTGCGGCAGCTTGATTGGCACCTCCTGCCTGGTCTGCTTGGTTGATTTTGATTGTCTGTGGCTGCAAAATTCAATTTCCAAGCGCTCAATATCAGAAAGTACAGGAGGCAAAGAACCTAAAAATCTAGTTTTGGGCTAAAGTTAACAGCATTAGATTCAACATCAGTCAATATCTTGTTTGCTTATGAGTGATGTGGAAAATCAAATTCAAGGATCAAATAAAATAAGTTTAAAATACAATTTCAAATTCACCAGTTTGGCTTACTGCCAATGTTTCATAAATTGTTGTGAGATATCGATGGATGAATAACATCCAGATTTTGAAATTTAATTGAAGAATAATTGCCCAAAAAACAAACTAGATTATACATAATGAAATTGAATTAACGTGAGAAAAAAAGGGCATGAATAAGCAAAAAGTTCTAAGTACCTCAGCCTTTGAGTCAGTATCTGCAAGCCTTTGCTTGATGTCCCGAGCTATTGAAAAGAAAACCTCCTCCACATTTAAATTTGTCTTTGCACTCTGTGAGACAATGTCTTTGTCATATATACAAACAATAGACTAGTTTTAGCTAATTTCAACTTAAACAACAAATTCCACATACAGTTTCAAAAAACTTGATGCCATATTCATCTGCAAGAGCCTGGCCCTTTGAGGTGGGAACAGCCTAGAAACATTGTCAATTTGATTCAATAAGATATTTGCACTGGTGCACACACATAAAACTAAAGCAGAGAAAGAGAGAGAGAGAGAGAGAGAGAGCAGACCCTTTTGCTTTCATCCATATCTGCCTTGTTACCCACCAATATCTTGTTCACATTGTCAGAAGCATGCTGTTCAATATTACGGATCCAATTCCTAATGTCTAGAAATAAGTTAATATCAGTATATTTGAAAAGAATGGTAATGTTGCAGAAGAGAATGAGTACAATAAAATACTTGACATTCAAAAAGCAATAACGACAGCATCATCAATGGTCAGTTCCACAATCGTATAGTTTTACGGAAGATAATACAAATAATTTCAGATTTATCTAAGCAATGAGAATGACATACAAAAGAATGAATTAGAGTAAGAAATTACTGTTAAAAGATGATTCATCAGTCACATCGTACACAAGCAAAATACCCATAGCTCCACGATAATAAGCTGCAAAATAGAAATCTGCTTCAGCAAACTCCAAAAGCAATTAAAATTAAAATAAGTACGAAAAATGTCTGGAGCGTAAAAAGGAAATAAGAAATTCCAAAAGAAAGGCCAATAAAAATAAATAAGAAAATCTTAGAGAGATTCTGGAAGTTAGATTCCCAGTCCCTGGTCCAAAGTCACCATGAGAGCATTCACAGAACCAAGCACTTGGTAAGTTTAATCCACTAGGAGAGGCCAGACATTGTCTGTGCTTGCTTTTGAGCCAAAGAAAGTCAAAACAAGCAAGCTTGTCAAAGAACCAACATCCCACTGCCACAAGAAGAAAGGCCGTATAGCACCATGGTTGTAAAAGTTTGACATAACATAACAACAGGTTCAGCTAGATTCGATATGTTTATTTAACTCCAAATAAACAAAATTGATCAGAACTACAAAAAGATAAGAAGATATATTTTGGAAATGTTTACCAATCATACAAAGGCAGCTCCACTCTACAGTTCAATTTCTTTTTAAACTTATGCCTTAATGGTATTTCCAAGTTAAAACAGGCGAATCCCGGGTACATTGCATGCCTTCATGCTTCAGAATTTTTACAGGAGATACCGACCATACTCAGTCTAAGGCTGAGAAGCTAAGCAACTTGCAGCCTTGCAGGTGTCCTTTCATCAAACCATTATTGCATATGGAAGTGCTCCATACAACTGCATACATATCCAAGGGGGAAAAAAAGAAAGAAAATAATCTAGATATTATATGCAACAGGGATATGGTTGGACAATACACCACCATCCCATAAGTATACCTTAAAGGTCAAAGACTGCTGAAAAGTTTTGTTCTCCATAGGAGCAAATCAGCAGATAAAAAGATCTGCTTGATCCATCACAAAAGGCTGCAAATGAGCTAAGCTAATCTCTAGCACACTCAGGTCAAACTCATTTAGTCAAAAAGTAAAACCACATCAAATATCACAATGTTCAAATTTGCTCGCAAGCCTAACAGAGCAAAAATTTAGCCAGTATCTTTTTCGAAAAATCTAAGTAACAATAGAAACTACTACAAAAATTCAAAACTGTCATAAAATAATATAAAAAAAAATCTTTAATACACTTAATTATTTCTGTTCTTTTTCATTTATGATAATAAAATGAGAATCGTAAAAACTATAGTCAAAACTAAATTAGCAACCAGTTGGATCAACTCAAGCTTGCTTCATTTATTAGAAGAGCTCTAAAAGTGAGGTCAAGTTATGACCTTGCCAATTAAACCAAAGGTGAGTTCAAGTTTGGCTTGCTGAGCTTGATAAACAAACTCAAGGGAGCTTTTATTGAACCAAAACCCTAAGTGCTCATAACCAGCTGGGCATAATTGCAGCCCAATGAAGTGTACACTGGAAATAGTGTAGGTGGCCTGCAGCAGTTTATACTTTCAGACAACCAATCCTCCATTTTCACCTTCAACTATACAAATACCTTATTTTTTCCAAGTATAATATCAATCTTTTCACCCCTGGATGCAATATAATTCAATAAATAAGAAGACAATTCAATAAACAATGAGACACCAAGAAAATATTTCTCTGATATCCTGTATTTGAGCTAAACTCCATATTTTAAAAAAGCGAAGCGCTGAAGGAGAGATAAAGAGAGCAACATCTTATGTCTTTATTTTTCTTAATTCCTTGCAGTCATATTATCAGTGAAAATAAAACTTCTACAGAGCAGAATCTAGAACGTACAAGATTGCTAATAGAATGGTAGGCAGCCTTTGTGGATGAAACATTTGCAATCAACAATATATTAATTTCCTAGATATTCTCTAATTTATAATGATAAGGAGAATGTGTACAGCAATCATAGATGTGCTTTTTCTTTGTGGTCATGCATAAGCACTTGCTAATTAATATTTGTACGTTCTTTAGATGGTTTCCACTTATTAATTTGTAAGCAGTTAATTAAGGCTTATTAGCTGTTGTATCAAACATATTGGGCTTAAACAAGGAAAAAGCTCACATATGTTCAAATAACGACAGTGAAGAAAAGGCAAAACCTTAGTACTGCCTAAAAGTGTTAAGATACAAAAGAACAAAGCATCAAACAGCATTATTTCATCTTTGATTTAAAAGAAATGGAATAAAAAAGAACACAAAAGTCAATTCTTTAATTTAAATAGCAGCATAATTACATTTTAATGCAATTCAGAAGCAAATTCAAGGCCTGAGACTAACCAGTTGTAATTGTTCGAAAACGCTCTTGACCAGCAGTATCCCAGATTTGCAATTTGATTCGCTTTCCATCAAGCTCAATTGTTCTTATCTTAAAATCAATTCTGCAAAAGAATATTTAAATCTTCAAGATTAGAGCAAGTCCAGGACAAAACAAAAAGAAGCCTCTAACATATCTAAGATCAAAAAACACCTACCCAATGGTTGTTATGAAACTAGTCGTAAAGGAACCATCAGAGAAACGTAAAAGAAGGCAACTCTTACCCACACCTGTAAAGACACATAAAAAAGTGGCAATGAAATGTTTAAGACCCTAAGCCATAAAACATTAGCAAAAAGATTCAGTTGAGACAACTTCCATATTAACAAAAAAATTGCACTTGATAAGTCAACTAAATATACAACTTGAATAACAAGGAAAGCTCATATATTGCCATAGTCATCTTCTTGGAATTGGAAACTCTGACATGCTTACTTCATTTCAGTAGCCAATTCATTGAGTTTGATAACCTTGATAAACTGATCAAGTGCAAACACAAAATTACCACGAAATCAATTTGCACCAGATATTGGTACAGATTTCATCTAATTTGCTTTAAGTGTGACTAAGACAAGAACAACTCTTTATATAGTTCTATACTTGAACAACTATTTATTATCCGAAAGCTCTTTGCAGCCTATTAATAAGACCCATAATAATATGAAGAAAAGTAAATAAATGAAACATTAATATTGAGTCAATGCTAACAGCAAATTACAAAATCAGATAATGATACAGAAACAAAAAAAATCATAGAATCAATCAATACAAAATAACCAAGCAATTCCTTTAAAATCTATCCTTGTACAAAGTAACGTTCACGGTCTGTCACTCACTCATTAAAATAACAACTTAACCCATCTGATATCGAATTATGCAATGAACGTTAGGTTCAATATGGAAATAAAAGTATTGTAAAATCAATCATTGAAAATGCAAGTCATTTTCATGCCTCATAAGCGGGATCCGCACTATTGATCGACATGTATACGATAGATTGGAACCTAAAACTAAAAAGAAACAGGAAGATCACATTTAAATTCAAAGGATTTGCAATTCTGAAAGGGTAGAAATGTGAAAGAAAAAAATACCGCTATCGCCGATCAAGAGAAGCTTTATAAGGTAATCATAATCTGCACGAGCTCTTGCAGGTGCGGCAGCCATTGGAGAATTACTAATCAAAAAACCCGAGAAAAAAATGAAAAAACAAACCCTAGAGGGAAAATGCTCGTGAAAATTGACATAAAACGATTAGAACAGAAATTAGGGAAAATTAAAGTGAGAAAACGAAAATTTTGAAGAAGAACAAGTACCAGATCGGAAGGAGAGAGTGAGATCTAATAAGAGGAGATTATTGGAAATGAAGAGAGGGAAAGTGTATTTCTCTTCTAGCACGTCAGCACCGGTCGGCTCGGCAGTTGAAAAAATTTTGGAGAGAGAAGGAGAAAAAATTCTTACGAGATAAACTCAGATGCAATTTTTAAGTATAGTATTCACTTCCTGCCCGTTGGATTTTTTATTGTTTTTAGCTGTGTGTGATATCGGACACATGATATTGAATTTGTCGATAATCATGCCGGAGATATTACTGGCTTACTAAGTACCAAATTTCGGTTCCCACTCCGATTGTAATAAAACGATACCGTTTGTATTTGTGGATATCTTAAAAAAATATTATCCACCGTGAGCATCTATCTATATCTATATCTAATCTTGAAATAAAGGATTATGAGTTAGACACTTTATTTTTTGAATATTTTATTTTATCTTTTTTTAAAAAATTTTAGATATTTTTTTATTTTTTTATGTTTTAATTAAATAGTTATATTTTTTTTAATTTTAAAATAAATATTTAGATAATAATAATAATATATTTTTAAAATCTAATCTAATTTAACAACTACTTTTCATTTTATTTAGTTAATTTATTTTTAATTGTATGTTTTGCTTTTTTTTCTTTTGTCAGTTTATTAAATGTTGAATTTTTTTTTCTTTCTTTTGTAAAGGGCATCAGTTACTATATTTTATACGTTTTCATTTATATTAACAATTTAATTATATTTTCTTGGGTATGCATCAATCTTTACACTCTTTATCGGACTCAATATTTATTTGGAATCATTTATTTTCAAAAAAGGCTTTTTGCATCCACCATCGTTCCCACTCGATAATGATATCCAATCGAAACTGTGTATGATTAATTTTTTACTCTTAAAATTATTACACTTGACTTTGAAGTTGCGATTCTTCTCTTTTGAAATTCTTGATATGTATCATTATCTAAGCATCAATTTGCCTTTATTAATTTATGTTAGTATGAATTTTTTCTATTTTTCAATATAGCTTCAAGTAGAAAAAAAAGGTTATGTATATACTAAGTTAATACTAATGTAAACTTTCGCATTTACAACATTATTTCCTTTGATTGTAGTGATGTTAAATGATTTAATTTTATTAGTGTATAAATCTAACTTTATGAAATTTGCTGAATTTCTCAAACCGTTCAATGAAGGGATCATTGAATGTAAAATATGGTTATTGTTATATATATATATATATATATATATATATATATATATATATATATATATATTATACTTTTTAAAATAAACTATTGAGCAAGACTCTTAAATTAGTACTTCACTTTCAAACTTTATATATATATATATATGACTATTGTCACGATTCAAAACCGTGGGCCGGATTGGCACTAGGACTTAGATAAGTTTAAGGCCCTCGAGGCCCGTAGTAAGCCTAAACTATTAAAATTCATTTCTATTATCATTTGACTAAGGAAATAGTAAGTCTATATTATGACATTATTCATACAATAATCAGAGTTAACATTTCTGACCCAGCCTTAGTATTAAATACTGCTCACAGCTCGAGCCATATCCATTTAATAAAAATATATTCTCATATAAATATTTATTGTCATAATATGATCAAATTATTTCTATCAGATAGTCTCCAAATATTCAAAAAGAAACATTCCACAATTTATTTATAATCACATGATAATTCCTTTTACATAACAAAATATTAATTAAACATCTTAACTGCGCAGTTAAATAAAATGTGCGGAAAACCATAAATATTAACAGATAATTCATACTAACATGTTCGAATCTCTGCGGAGAAGGAAGCAGAGTCTTATAAACCAACGGTACTTTTATTTCCTGAAAAATGTTTATGAAAGGGGATGAGTTTCACTAAACTTAATGAATAATAATAAATAATGCAAATCCACACATTCAAGCAATATGCTTTCACGATATAATAAATGGGCATATTTCACAAGCACGTGTCATACATCAACATCTTCAAACAAATCACATTCAAATATTCACAGCATGTGGAAATTGGTCAGTGAAATTACGAATCCACCTATTGGCCCCTGGCCAATTCCATAATAATAATCATATATATAACAGGGAGCCGATCCCCCATACTTAGCCCACTGACCCATAGTGACACACGTCGTCCCAATTTCCACCCAGATACAAAAGCAAATTATTTCACATCACAAATATTCACAATTATATTCAATACAATAAATGCAACATATGAATGTAATAAATGGCGAAAATTATATAAATTTATAGAACCGAAATATTATATATCAAATACTAAGATTATAGAACTGGGATATTATATTTGAAAAATAAAGGATATCAATATAGCAAAAGAAATAAGAAATGATTTATGATTATTTAAATAATATAAATAGTATATGGTATGCATATGAAATGCATATATGCAGGATGATGTGCACCATTTATTATTACTCATAGTAACTGCAGAATAATTTCAGGTCTGTCATGGATTCTGATTTGGAGGAGCAGTAGAAGAACTTGGTCGATCTAAGAAATACGTATAATAAGAAAAATATAATCAGATAATGACTCCCTTGATTAAGAATATTAATTTAATAAACCTATCTGTTTATTTTATTTTTTTGACTAAATTCCTATTAATTCACTATATAACCTTCCTATTTACCAACAATTAATTTATTCACTTATTTTGTATCTAATTTAGATATCAATTCCATTTATTTCACCACCAAATATATTTATATGCCAACATATAATTTAATACCAATAAGAATAATAATGCATTAGCAATTTTACTAAATATTTATTTTCAATCGGAATTATCTTAAATATAACATTTCATATAATAATAACACTTATCTCACCAAATACTCAAATTATCATCCGAATTATATAAAAATCTTTAATAATAACCATTTAATATTTGTGCTAAAAATCATTAACTTTTGTAATAATTTATTTATTACCATCCAAGATTTAATCCTTAATTATTTAAGGTCCTCACATAATATATCAAAATCTTTAATTAACCGAAATCTCAAATTATCACCATTAATAATATTCTAATATAATATATTTAATCTTAGCAATAAAACTTCACCTTTCAATAATAATTCATTTAATCAATCAATTAATTAATTCTACTCTTTTATATACTCCATTTATTAAAAATCCTTCAAATATACCTAATAATACTTAATAAAGGAATTTTCAAAATTTTTGAATCTTAATACTAACTAATTAATCTATTAACCCTCAAAATCAATTAAAATCCTAAAATTACTCTTTAATTACCCAAATCATCAATTAATTTATTTTATCCAATTTCTCCAATTAATCATCAATTTCATAATTAATTAATTAATCAAAAATACTGAAATTAACTAATAACCCAATAATCAATAATTCACCTAAAATTCTAATAATATACCTTCTAAATATAATAAAATCAACCAAAATAATAAATCAACCTCCTATAAATAATTAACCACTATAACTACTCAATTTAACTAATTAACTATCAATATCATCCCTAAAAATAAT
>CANUEP010072247.1:0-134247 GCA_947857235.1 Jatropha podagrica | reverse complement strand
TTAAAAAAAAAAAAAAAAAAAAAAAAAAAAAAAAAAAAAAACAATTTAATAGGCACAAGCAATCTTCCACATTATTTGTCAGAGAAAAGGGAAGCGAACCTTCGAACGTCTAGCAGCCGAAAGATCCCTCTTCTTGCTCTTGTTTCTGACGATGAATTGGACTTTTGTTACAAATGTCTTTAATCCAACTTTTATGGTAGTCTATCTAAAAACTCAGCCCATTTAGAGATTTTGGTATATTCTCTCTTGCTTTCTTATGAGAACAACCCCACACCTGCTGTCTTTAAAGATTTTGGTAAGTATTAATAATATAAATTTACCTTTTTAATCTAGTAAAATAAATTTGCCAAATAATATTATTTTTAGTGTCTAAATGTGTGATTATTTTGGCGTCTGTATGAAAAATATTGTTAATTGAGCATTTGAAGTTTTAAATTTTTTTTCTTTTATCAATTTAGTGTCTCACGGAGTTGAACAACAAAAATAGATGGCAAATGCTTAATCGAATTGATCGGTCAAGTAGGAACAAAGTTCAAGTCTACCAATATGTTAGAATGTCCTAGCTGCATACGTCACTGTTCTTCCACTTAACACCTATTATAATGATAAAAATGACTTGTCTCATTGTGACCTTTTCTTGAATTCTCAGAACTTTCATCATTTCATTCTCATTGGGGAAGAGAACTCGCCGCGGTCTCGACTGTGCTACCAAAGGTTCTGGGACTCAAAATAGGAGAGCGCTTATCTTGGGGTGGCCTTCCTACTTAGATACTTTAAATAGTTATTAGCTACGTATTTAGTTACCCGGCGTTTACCATGGACACCATAACTTGTAAATCAGAGGTGCATCATTCTCGATCCTCTAGTACAAGGGAAAAGTCCTCTTGATGCTCTAACACCCACACCGAATATGGATTGAACTGTTTCATGATATTCTGAACCCAGCTTACATTCTGTTCTAGTAGTGATTTTATACAATTACGCACTCGAAACATCCGCAGAAAGCTAATTTTGTCGAGACAAATATAGAGAAAAAGAGAAAGTGAAAGCGAAAGAGAGGCAATCGGAGTCAGGGGATAGAAAGAAAAGGAAAAATGATGTGTGGGAGATTTCAGGTCAATCGATTAGGTTATGATGATACTTTCTAAGTAGTTGCTACACTGAGATGATGGCATGTATAAATGTCGGTCAAATAACCATCCGGCTAGGCAAAATTGGGCCCCATATAGTTCTAATGTACTTTCCGATTGTCCACTGTTTACTACTTCTCTTTGTATTGTTGTATCTATTTCATGGTTGCACTAATTTTTAGTTTTGTATATTTATCATTACTCCATTACTAATTAAATGGAGATTGTGAAGATATATTTTTATTCTCCATTAATGAGCTTAAATTTGTGTTTTTAATATTTTATATTTAATTTTAAATTCTATATCTTAAAATATATTACTATAAACTCGATTTATATTTATATTTAATTTTAATATTTATCGATTTTTCTTTTAAAATACTGCAGAATGAGATTTTAAATTCCAAAAAAATATTTGGAACGGAATGAAATGAAACTTTGAATTCCAAAATATTTCGGACTCGAATCGAAACGATGACATTCCAGTTACACCCATAACAGTCTTTAAGATCAGGGAAAAGGAAAAGAGTATGTAGAACTAAACCTTCACCCACTCTAGCATCAAACATACATGTATACCTGTTAATCTCGATATGGAAAATAAAATGCAGAATCTTTACTTTCCTAATATACAAAAAGATTCAATTCTACGCTCTTTATTGTATAAATCACAATCCATATGCTCAAATTTTCCATTCAAAACCCTTTTTTTTTTCTTCTTCTTCAATATTAATCTGCTTCAGCCGCCATGAGAAAAACCTTCTATTATAGTTTCCTGCCCACAAAGGCAGAAGAAGAAGCAGCAGCGGCTCGCAACGCACAGCACCACGTGACTCGAACCATAGTAGAAATCAGAGACTGGTTCGCTCCGCCCCGCATGGACCCAACGAACCCATGGCAAATAAGGAGAGCAGTATCAAGAAGTGAAGTGGCCACCGGCGAGTTTTTACTGAGCCACGAAGAAATGTTTGAACATGTTTTTAGATTCTGGAATGTTGAGTTGGCTAACCATCTTGTCCAAGGGAACAAGTGCTTTGTCGTTTTGATTGATTATTCAGAAGACAATATGCCCAAAACTTTTCAGAGTTCGTACGTGAAGAATGGGGCAAATAATGATACGTATCTTTTAGGGTTAGTGGAGGTTCTACGTTGTAGGGTTATTAATCCAGGAGATGAGATTGGTCTGTTTTGGGATATGAGGCCTGCTAGTTATGGTTTTGCATTTAAGTTATTGCGTAGAGGAAACTCTATTAGTTGATTACGACAACACGACTTGTCGTTTTATATCTTTTAGGATTAGTTAATTTCTTTTGATTATGGTTTTAATTATTCACCTTGATATATTTTTATATGTAACATTCCATTTGTCTTCCTTTTGAAATTTTATTTTTCCTTTCTTAATGAACAATGCTAAACTCTGATACTTACGGTTAATGATTTGAACTTCCAACTTCGTTTTTCCTTCTTATTGCAGCAATAAGGCAATAAAGAGATGAAATCGCATAAATTAATTAAATTTTTCTATTTAAAGTTAATTATGTGTAGTTTACTTTTTATAAATATATTGAAAATGTCACAAACCTTTCCACTTCCTAAAATTATTAATTCTAATTTTTAAATAAATCTCAACCTTTAATTTTACATTTTAAAATGTTTGTAGGCTATATCTAAAATAACATGAGATATGATTTAATTGTAGCCCATGATACTTTTCAAAAACAAATTACAGCACACGTACTTCCAAATAGTTTGATATGAAAAGCTGGACAATCGCTATTTTCTTTTACAAATTGAAATCAGCTATCAAAATATTTCTTATTGGGTCAGATTTCATTCATTTGGAAATATGGAATGTAATTCAATTTTTTAAATGAGATTTTATTTTTTTATTTTGAAGAAATCCAATTTATCATTCAAATTATATCTAATTTTACATATAAATCTTAATATAAGTAATATATTTTTGTTTTTTAAGCTCGGATGCAATGATTTAAAATTAGTTTTTGGTTGTAAAAAAAATATACTAAAAGAATTATTTTTAAGTGTAAAATAAAATACCCTAATTAAGTATAAATTGATTTTTTATTTTTAGGTTAGACCAACTTTTCAATTTTTGCTTCAATATTATAATATACCAAAATGATTATAGGAATAGTAATTCATCGTTTTATCAAGAAAACAATTTCTTTTTTAAGTGTGAAATTCCCTTGATGAATGAAAACTTCCTCTGGCGAAACTTATAATAATGCCGCTTGCAGGCCCAGCAGCATTCTATATGGGCCTATTTGTACATTATCGGCCCACTTACCTATCCAAACAACCCAACGGTATGGGCTGGATGAAATATAGGCCTGGATGGAGAAAACTAACTAATAACTTTCTTTTTTTAATTATTTATTAACAGATTAAATGCACGAAAATAACATTATGGACTAAATAATAAATGCCGCAGTTCCGTTTGATTCAACAAATTGATGAAAGGCTATTATGGTCAAGAGGATTCCAACCAGTAATTTTCTTTCAAACATCATTAACTATTCAAATAAATAAAATACCAGAAAATAAAATATTTATTTAACAATGTAAGGACGGATTTGACCCTCATTAAGGAAGCTTACGAAATTAAATTGGCATTTTAACAATTAAAACGAACCTTTCGCTAATGGTAAGGTTATTAGACTTTTATTTGTTTTTCCTTTCTTCCATTTGGAAGGTCACGTCTTCTTCTTTTTTTTTTAAAAAAAAAAAATTAGATTTTAGGTATTCATTATTGTAATATTTAAAAAAATAATTACATGGCAATAACAAAATAATAAAAAATATCAATTATGAGTGGTACGATCGGTCTTCTTAGTTTTTGTAGAAAATATATAAAATAAGAAATTTCGAGTTCGAGTGTCTGTTTTACTATAAAAAGTTATCATTCAAAAGGTAACATTATCACGAGACAATATATAATATTATTTTTATATATTAAATCTCTTATTTATAAAAAAAATCAACAAAACAGAGAATGATAATGACTGCAAGCGTACGGAGCAACATTGACAACCTTTTAAATAAAAAAAATTGAAAGTCCATTATTTGGTATGCTTAGTATTATTTATTATTTAAATCCTCTAATTCGTTAACCTTCTTTGAAGGGTGATTAGAATAAGAAGATGCTGTTGCTGATGTTTCTCTTAATCGTAGACTTTTTATTTTTTAAGAATATATTATTTTATTATGTTAGAACCTATTAATGTTAAAAAGAACTGATAGGCTATTAGAAAGTTCGAAGAAAATGCACCGATATTAAAAAATTTTCTTATTTCTTCGTATCAACAAAATTAAAATTAAGAGTTTGTTTCTTTCCCAAAAATAATTAATTTTTCGAGTTTTTCGAGAAATAATTTATTTTTTTAAAATAATTATACCATATGTATTTGAGATTTTATTAATCTATATAGAAATTTTGAATATATTTTTTGAGGGTCTCGATTTGCTTGTTTTATGCATTTTTTTAGTATTTCATAAATTATAAATGGCTTATATATATATATATATATATATATATCTTCAATGAAATTATTTATGGAAATGATTTGTTGTCATTATCCGCCAATGAGAATAGGCAATGACATGCTATATATTGGCAAATGATAGATAGGAAGGTGCCACGAAGTCACCAATTTGTTTCTTACTTTGTTTTTGTTTTCATTTAATAATAATTACGCGAGCAAATATTCAGCCTGGGCCTGGACCTGGACCTGGACCAGGGCCAATATATTACACGTCGACCTTATCTTTTTTTATTTTTTATTTCTTTCAATTAGATTAGATAAGTTTCTTTTTTTTTTAAATAATAATAATTTGGCTGCTTCGTCTTGTTCTCACATAATCTCGACGCTCATTTAACGCATCTGATTTGCACGCGCTATCCCGGTCAACGGCTAATAACTTTCCCGCGTCCAATGCGTGGGAATTGGACAAGATAGCGATAATTTGACGTATTTTTGGTAGCGTGATGTTTTTGTTTGTCTTTTAGATTGGCATCTAATCTTCAAGATTAAGACGACTGTGACTGGAAAGGACACAAAACTATGAAACTCAAGGCTTTCACGTAATTATCGAATGTAACGTGATAACTATTTAGTTTTTTTTTTTTTTCTTTTCTCCTTTCAAAAATATAAATAATGCAGATTTAGTTATAAATAGAGCAAAATAGAAAAAAAAAAAAAAAATTTTGAGTCGTGACTTATGACAACCGAAAACCATATCTGAGCCGTCAAAATTACCCAAGCTCTCTTCATTTCAAATTTTTTTTTTTTTTTTTTTTTTTTTACTTAAGCATTCATTTCGTTTCAAGCAAGATTAATGGAAAAGTGATTAAACTTAATTGTTGAGGTTAACTTAATTAAATTTATTATGTGAAAGAGATAGTTTCAATTAGACAAAATTTTATTTTCCATTATGATAATGCTATTATTATGAAATTATTCTTTTTCTTTTTCTTCATTTTGTGTTCTCTTTCAATTATTGAGTAGATAAGAATATTCCTAATTATTTGGTTTCTATAATTATTCATCTACACCCTTTCATTTATTCTCATCCCCTTGTCATAATTTGTCCTTTTTTTTTTTTAAATTGGACTTCCAATCTTTTGTATTTTGGTCCATAATTATACAAATAATTATATAATAAATAAATAGTTTAATTAAAACAATATATATTTATATATATATATATAAAAATACAAAATGGTAAGGGTAATATTTTTTTTTTGAAAGAAGGTAATACTATTTGATTTAAAATTAAAAAATTAGATCAAATCAATGCAATTTAATTTTTTCTTTTTATGCCACTTAGTATTTGACACAGTTGACTAATTTAGATTCGAGTTCTGTAAAGACTTATTGTGCGGCCAACCCTTCCAACCTAGTTTTCTCAATTCAAATTCATTTGATTTAGGTATATTTGATAATTTGGTTTTATTAAGAGTTTTAAAATATTTCTGAATTGAATTTGCTTTGATTTATGAAATGGATTGATTATTTAAATATTATTTATATAACTTTATGACATTAATAACCATAGTATACTTTTTGGTACAAATTATATTTATTATATAGTATATAATCTTAAAATTACTATGATTTCTAAAATTTGAAGTGCCATACAATTTTTAAAATATGGTTTTATTTTTCAGTTTGAGTCATAAAAAATCTAATTGTTTGATATTTTTATATTTGAACCTTTCATATATATTCAAATAATACATACTGCCCGTTTTGATTTCTAGTGGCAACCCTCAATCAAACACATGTCTATATTAAAAAAATGGCCTACCATCATACGATTTCTAGTGGATTATTGAAACGTGTTTCAACATGTAGTGGGGTTGAAATAATTACCCATTACAAAAGAATTTTTTTTTTTTTTTTTTTTTGAGTGGAGATTAGAAAAGAAAATTTGAAAAAGCACTTAACATAAACCAAATCTCAATAAAAAGATACTTGATGTTGAAAGAAGAAGAGGGATCAATTGGCTCCCTAAATTTGGGAGCAACGTGTAATTTGTTTAAATAATTATTTTTTTTTATGATTTATTCTCGAATTAGCACTTAAAAAGTCTAAAATTTGATTTAAAAATTAAAAAAAAACTAAATAATAAATAATAAATATTTTTCAAATTAAATATTGAGTTAGGTATAATCACGATTTTAGAACCGCAGGTTTCAATTTCAAAGCTAGTTCTAATTATAAAAAAGTTAAAATCAAAATTGAATCACTTTTAGGTAATTTCTAAGATGATTGTGGAACGTCAATTTTGGTTTTGTTGTAGTTTAAAATCGAAATTAGATAATTTATTTCAAACTTTTAAAATTATTTTTTATTTGTAGCTTAAATAAATAATAATAATGATAATAATAATAAGTATTATCATTGAAAAACATTAAACCAATTTAATAAAATTTATTTTAAAAATTATAATAAAATAAAAGTTAAGTTGAGAGTTTATTTAAAAACATGTTTTTCATAGTTTCAAACAGAAATTATCAATTAAATCAAAACCGTGGATTCCAATCTCAAAAATAAATATTTATAATCAAATTTTAACTGCACGGTTTTAGTTATGTTTTAAAACTAAAAACAGTTGACCATAATTTAGTGTCTATTTTTATTGATTTGATTTTAGTTTGAAACCGAACCATGATCATCCCTATGTTTAGTATAACTAAATATTTTATAATTTTATAATTTTAAATTAAATATGTTTTATCTATTTTTTAAATTAAAGACAAGACAAAACATTTTATATATTATTATTATTATTATTGTGTTTCTAAACATTTTTTTATTTCTTAATTTTAAATAATTTTAATTGGTTAAAAATATTAAAAATTAATTTTTAAAAATTGTAACTTTTTATCCTTGAGATAAATTGTATAAAAAATTAATTTTTAAAATAAATTATATATTTCGTGAGAAAATCGAGCTCTATTCCTCAAGTAAATCTAACTAATCAATCGAAGATATATCCGAGCCGGGCGGGCCAATGGTAGGCTGCAACTGTAAATCACGTGCGTGGGAGATGTGTACTTTTATCAGTGTATAGTGGATCCACGGACCGCAGTTCATATGATAGCTTTCCTTACACGCGCATTCCCACGCGTGTGGTACACCTCATGATTCATTAAAAATGACACAATTACAAATAGTAAAATAATAGCCACAACTTGGGTGTCCCTTGAGACAACTCTCTAATTAAAAATTAAAATTAAAATTAAAATTAAAATTAAAATTAAAATAGGAGGATTAATGACAAAATAAAATTAAAAAAATGTAAATATTTGATGGAAAATTATGATTAAAAAATAAAATTATGATTATTTGGTTGTTTTTCCGCTCTTAAAAACATAGAGAGAAGAAAGGCACAGAAGAAAGAGCTCTCCACCAGCTTGGCCCTTGCCAAAAAATGGAGCCCGAATCTGGACTTCATAGTCCTCGTGATCCTTCTCAGGTAAGGTTTTCTTTTGCTTCTTTTCTTCCCTCGCTTTCTTTGAATTCTAAATAAGAAGAAGAGATTTTATTTGTAGGTTCTCTTCACTCTTTGATCTTCTTTTTCTCATGATTTAATTTCTCATTTTTTCCCTCGTCTGTTTCGCTTTGATTTCACTGTTTAATCCACCGCGATTGCTTTTTTTATTTATTTATTTTTCGTTCCAATTTCTGCTTTGAAGCAATTGTTTTTTGGACACTGATATTATTATCAGTTTTGGTTAGTTGCGTGAGTTGCTGATTGAAGATTGGAGATCTTTAAGTGTTACATTCTTGACTCTTGACTCTGTGAATCCATCCTGTTATGGGTTTCAATTGCTTCTGTAGTTTATTTGGTGGTGGGACAGTGTGACGTATTTCAGTTACTGTGACTGGGTGTTGGTCTATTGAGTTATTTTTTAATCCTTGCTGAGAGTTTGGCTTTTTGTTTATTATGCTTATATATTATAGGAGTTGAAAGTTTGTATTTTGTGCTGGTAAAGTAATGCTTTCTATATTTCTGGAATATTGAGGTTGTTTTTAGAATTTCTTGGCTTTAGACTTAAGTTGGAAAAGATGAAGCTCTAGCTCTTAGCCGCATCATTGTCATAAACAGATAGCTAATTCTAATCATGTTACATTTGATCAAGCACAAAAAAAAAAAAAGAAAAAAAAAAAACTATCTCCATGGTTGATGACAAGGTTCTCCTTGACTTTGGTTAATTTCTGCCCGACCAATAGCATGCCACTCAAGCTTTACACCAAGTCATAACGATGAATGTGGTATCTCTTTTTTTTATTTTTTTTTATTGATTTTACTTGTTAAATTTGCCCATCTGATTTTTGAAAAGCAAATATACCATCCTATAATGCTGTGAATTTAGTGGTTAGCAGGAACAATATCTTTCAATTAGTTCCTGAATATAAGTTCTAACTTAATTTTTGTGGCTTTGCAGCTTTCATGGGTTAATCTCTCGAGGAATTTACTATTAGCATACCAAAGCTTTGGTGTAGTATATGGCGACTTGAGTACTTCACCTCTTTATGTTTTTACAAGCTCATTTAAAGGGAAGTTGCAGAATCATCTCAATGAAGAAGTAGTGTGCGGTGTATTATCTTTGATTTTCTGGACCCTTACATTGGTACCTTTGATTAAATATGTCTTTATCCTATTGAGTGCAGATGATAATGGTGAAGGTAAGAAATTCATTCAGTTGGATAGATATTCCCTCCTCTAAAAGCCAGTTGCATACTATTACTGATGTATTTTGATTCACGTCAGGTGGTACATTTGCTCTTTATTCACTACTTTGCAGGCATGCAAAGTTTAGCTTACTTCCTAATCAACAAGCAGCCGATGAGGAGCTATCGACCTACAAATATGGTCCCTCAAGAGAGATTGCAGGCTCCTCTGCGCTGAAGAGGTTTTTGGAGAAGCATAAAAGGCTACGGACTGCCTTGCTTGTTGTTGTATTATTTGGTGCTTGCATGGTTATTGGAGATGGTGTACTGACTCCAGCAATCTCAGGTAACAGATTGCTATGAGTCACGAATAAATTTTTAGTACAGAATCTTCATAGATGCATCTTGACCATTTCTATTCTTTGAAGTTGGATCTCTGCTTTTTTTTTTTTTTTGGTCAAATAACCTTTTGAACAATTGGAGGACAGTAAGAAAAATTTTCACTTTTTCACTTTTTCTGCAGAGTCATGGTATTAATATAGGCAACCCAATTTACATATCTGTTAGTTAATATAGTTAGTTAAGCTGTAAAGTGTTAAAATGGGATATAGCTGATTTCCATTGATTTCATTACAAGAACTCTAGTCATCATCATGTTAGCAGCTGTTGATGGCATATTTTTCAGTTTCTGCTTTCCATTTTTAATTTCATGGATTCCTTTCCCTCCATCTGCTGATAAATTATTCTTCAGCATGCGCGTCTGCTTGGTTCATTGCTTAACCTTGTAAAATTTCTTTCATCTAGAAATGACAATAATGATGGTTCTTTTACTTGGTTCAATGACTTTCGTCTAGGGATTAACGTGTAATTTACACTTTTTCCCCTGCAGTTTTATCATCAGTATCAGGTCTCGCAGTTACTGAACATAAATTAACAAAGGGTAAGTTTCTCTTTAAACCAATTTCTCTTTTTAAATTTTCTGATTAAAGTTATTACTTGTTGAATACTGCTGTAGAGCATCATAATGCTTGTTATTATTGTTAGGTGAACTTGTCTTGCTGGCCTGCGTCATTTTGGTGGGCCTGTTTGCTCTTCAGCATTGTGGTACTCATCGGGTAGCTGTTTTATTTGCACCAATTGTAATCATCTGGTTGCTGTCTATATTTTCTGTTGGGTTGTATAATATCATACACTGGAATCCAAATATTGTTCGTGCACTTTCGCCTCACTATATTATCAAATTCTTCAGTCAGACTGGTAAAGATGGTTGGATTTCCCTTGGTGGGGTCCTTCTTTCAATAACTGGTATGTACAGTCCACACATTATTGAAATTTTACTTGATTTTTATGATTCTGCACCAAATTTACTACATAGGATTGTATGGCTTTCTTATATTTGCATTAATGAAATTTTACCCAGTGAACTGATTTCTTGCATATCATTGCATGGTGACATTGGCAAAATCTTTCTGTTATTATCAAAGGCGGTTTTTTCTTATACAAATTACTGAGTTCTCCAAACAAGAATGCGAGTTATGTTGCCAATCTTAGAACTGACTAATGAGCATTTTGTGGATGCCACCAGGCACTGAAGCTATGTTTGCTGACCTTGGTCATTTCACTGCCTCATCTATCAGGGTGAGTATAAAGTGAGACTTATCTTGCAGTTATAAAGCTTGTCTATCTTATTTTCAGTGGAATACTATATTTAATATTTTTCTTTCTCGAGTGATGAATTTGACTAGTTTCTTGCCTATGCAGATTGCATTTGCATTTGTTATATACCCTTGTTTGGTGGTACAATATATGGGTCAGGCTGCATTTCTATCTAAAAACCCTGGATCCTTCAATGACAGTTTCTATGACTCAATACCTCGTATGCGTTGTAACCTTAACTAGTTACTCATAGAAATATGCTTCCATATTGATTTAGTTTCTGACATCTCCCTGTGTATTGCAGAACCAGTTTTTTGGCCTGTTTTCATTATTGCAACTCTTGCAGCTATTGTTGGGAGTCAGGCTGTTATTAGTGCCACTTTCTCTATTGTTAAACAATGCCATGCCCTTGGTTGTTTTCCGCGAGTTAAAGTTGTCCACACCTCAAAGCACATATATGGCCAAATCTACGTCCCTGAAATAAATTGGATCCTCATGGTTCTTACTCTTGCTATAACTATCGGATTTCAAGACACTACTCTCATTGGAAATGCTTATGGTAATTACCCGCTGCGCGTGTGAGGTGTTCTTATGCAACTGTTTTTGCAATTATAGCATGATCTAGCATACAGAAGTATAAGATTTTTTATTTCTGGTTTTTTGATCCAGAACATGAGTGAGCCTGATTTTGTTCATATCTTAATCGTTACCTCTCAACTCTGTATGTGGTGTATTTAGATACAGAATTTTTATGATTGTTATGTGAATTCTTAAGGCATCTATTTCCATAGCAGGGCAATCAGCCTAAGTCTCATTGTAGCTGCTTACTGTGCTACTAAGCTAGGGGTGAGCTAACGGTTGAACCGAACGGAACTGAGGAAAAAGACAAATGAAACTTTTAAAAGTGAAACTGCACCAAAATTGATGTCGGAATTGAATCGACTCGAACTGAACCAGCTCGGTTCAGTCGGTTTTTGCCATATTGGTTCGGTTTTTTTAAGTCTAACTGACTATTTTGCAAACCAAGCCGAACCGATAGAAGTTTCAGTCTGAACCATTTAAAAAGACAACCAAACTTCCTTTTTTGAGCAGCCTGACCAGACGAAATCGAGTTGGTTTGGTTGGTAGTTTTGCACGCCCCTAATGACGCACTCGCCTAGCGCTGGGGCATTTTTCTTATTTTCTTTTTCCATGCTTATATTATATTACATGAAAACTTATTCTATTCTCATGACTATGTTATTAAGCAGCAAGGGTGGGAGTAGATTTTTATTTTCTTTTCCATATAGAAATAAATTTTTTGAGTATGTAACTTGAATTTGACTCTGGTTTTTGTTATCTCAGGAGTTGCATGTATGACAGTTATGTTCATCACAACATTTCTCATGTCACTTGTAATAACCTTCGTTTGGCAGAAAAGTGTCATACTGGCTGCATCCTTCCTGCTAGTTTTCTGGTTCATTGAGGGCGTCTACCTTTCAGCAGCCCTCACTAAAGTTTCCCAAGGTGGATGGGCTCCTCTTGTATTCTCAGTCATCTTTATGCTTATCATGTACATCTGGCATTATGGAACTCGCAAGAAGTACAACTATGATCTTCACAACAAAGTATCATTAAAATGGTTACTGGGCCTTGGCCCCAGCCTTGGTATTGTCCGTGTTCCTGGGATAGGCCTGATATACTCAGAGTTGGCAACCGGAGTACCTGCAATCTTCTCCCATTTTGTAACAAACCTCCCTGCATTTCATAAGGTTCTAGTTTTTGTTTGTGTAAAATCAGTCCCTGTTCCATATGTTTCCCCTGAAGAACGCTTTCTTATTGGCCGAGTATGCCCTAGACCATATCGCATGTATAGGTGCATTGTGAGGTATGGGTACAAGGATATCCAGTGGGATGATGGAAATTTTGAGGACAAGCTTATACAGAGCATAGCTGAGTTCATCCAGTTGGAAGCAGTAGAACCACAATTCTCTAGTTCAGAGAGTCCATCCCTTGATGGCAGGATGGCTGTTATGAGCACCCGATCAGTCCAATCAAGCTTGAGTTTAGTAGTAACTGAGCAAGAAATTATGAGTATCGACGAATCTGTTCCAAGCAGCAGATCTTTAACTCTCCAGAGTCTCAGATCTGTTTATAATGATGAAACTCCACGGAACAAGAGGCGTCAAGTGAGGTTTCAGTTACCACCAAATCCTGCAATGGATCCTTTGGTTAGGGACGAGCTGATTGATCTAATCCAGGCCAAAGAAGCGGGTGTTGCTTATATAATGGGACACTCTTATGTGAAGGCTAGGAGAAATTCCTCATTTTTGAAGAAGCTCGCTATCGATATGGGGTATTCATTTCTTCGGAAGAACTGCAGGGGCCCTGCTGTGGCACTTAACATTCCCCACATCAGCCTTATTGAAGTTGGTATGATATACTATGTCTAGCCATTTGGAGGGATATTCTTCATTCATTGACATAAGCTGCATCACATTTGAGCTTGTAGAATACAGAAGTAGCTAATGAATTGCTTTACGCAATGTTACCGTTACAAAGGGTCAAGGGCTTGTAAGTTGTTCTGATGCCATACTGATTATGAAACAGCTTCTCTCTTTTTGTAGCTCTATTTTCTCACCTGTAGATAACATTCTGCAGTCATTACCTTCATTTGATGAATTGTCTAGAGGCCTTTTTTACATGATTAGTTATTGAAACTAAGTTTTCTTCTGTAATGTATATATTATATTTAGCCATCTTGGATCTCTAATCAAGTGTTGCTTCGATTAATTGTATATTTAGCTTAGGTTTTAGATGGCTGTTTTCTTGCGGAGATGAGACATCCACCCTCTCATCGGTGGGGATTTTCCAAAAAATGGATTTAGGTTCCCCTGCTCGGTCTGGTCATTGATCTTGCTTCGGTATTGTGACTACTTTGAAATTGCACAAATTTTTTTTTTTAATTAAAACAAACTATTTATTATCACATGAATATTAACAAATAGCCCAATTGTTTTTCCTACTTTCTTGGGAAAGTATTACTGTTTGGCTTGCGGAAAATGCTGTTGCGAGACTCGTCACCTGCTGAAACAAAGCAAAGTAGTAAGTACGCATTATTAGTATTAATCAACTTCTCTAATGGCATTTAGGGCTATTTCGACATTTACAGTTGTTTGTAAATAGTTGCTGATAATGGAAATCCACTCTGATAATAATAAATAATAAGTCAATTCTATATTTTATTTTCAAAAAAATGTAGAATATTCTAATAAAAATATGTACAGTTATCAATTTGTTTTCCTGGAAAAAAAATAAAAAAATTGTATTAGGAAATGAAAAGTGAAAATTGAAATTATATTAAATAATAATAATAATTTTTTCCTTCAAATTTTTTTCAATGTGTTATTGAAAATATTATTTACAAATATAAATGATACTCACAGGCCAACTTTTCGAAGCTTGGGCTTAGCTTATGACGCTGAACAGGAAGGGTTTTCGAGGCCGCGCAATTACGCAAAACGTGGTTCGGCGCAAGAGCTGAAGAGAGCTGACAAAAGGAGCAACGTTCACTGTCGTTCTCTGTCCTCTACACTCTGCACTCTGCACGTAATCCCTAATTTATTGTTGTTTTAATTACATTTTCGAATTAATAACAAAAATTGGCTGTTGTTTGGGTCATTAGCAAGCTGAAATAAGCAGTTCTCGTTTCAGAATCCATGTAAACTAGATATTTGAGTTACGCTAGTGTGTTGCAAATCCCACAGTAATTGGAGAATTTTAGTGTTTTGTCTATTCAATTAAGAAAGCTCCACAGGTCTCAAGTGATTCGGAAAAGTGGAGGTGAATGCTTGAGTGCCTTGATAGTCATCTGGACAAGCAATTTGGTTTAAAGAAGGCTCGATATCGCTATAAGAAGGAAGTATGGGAAATAATTTTGATTATGATATTTTGTGTCATGAGGTTGCAAAATCTTGCTTATTTCTATTGAATATATTGTTGTTTAATTTTTTTTTTTATGCTGTTGATAGATCATTCCATGTCTGCATAAGAACAAGATTTGTGATTCCAGGATGATGAGGTTTAAAAGTGATCTCTCTATTAGTTTAAATTTAGATGAAAGTTACCCATTGCTTTCTCATAAAACCATGTTCTTGTCACTTCTGCATAACTGTTTCTTGTGCTTGGCATAAGCTGCCAATTTGTTTTCTAGTGCAATGACTTGAGTTCGTACTATGAAATTTTTGGTTTGAGAATATGTTGCATGGACGCTCATCAATTTGCAACCCATGCATTTAAAAGACAATAGTTCTTTCTTCCTGTGTCTTACGTTGATCTGGTGCTGCAAATATCTCTTTTGCATTTACAATATAATCTAGTTGTTACATATTGCCCATTTATAGACAGTTGCCTCTTTTCATTTCAGCAGTCAGTTGCAACTAAGGCTTATTCAAGAATCCTTTATGTATAGAAAATTCCTTTGACAAATGTCCTTGGATTTTAAATGTAATGACCGAGAGACTGCTCGCCTACCAGTACTTGGCCTAAAGGAAGCTGCTTGCCTAGAACCTCATTATGCTAAAGGGGCTCCTTATATAGCTGATGTCCTCAGCAGATCTTTCTGCATACCTAGAAGGTTGATTTTCTTTGTTCAGTCTCTTTTTGGATGTCTTTATGTCAATTAATCATCCTTCTTTTTTGCTGTAAGTTCTCATCCTGTGGTTGATATTGTTATTAGCCTGTACAACAACAACTAATACTAGTAAGCATTAATCTCAAACTAGTTGGAGTAAGTTATATGAATCCTTTATTTCCATTCTGCTCTGCTCATAACTAGGTCTTCACTAATGTCAAGAAGTATAGATAGAGAATTTTTTGTTGCTTCATATCTAGGCTTGAATAACTTACCCAAATTCCTCTTTACTTGTAGGAAGTTGCCTTCCCCTCATGGTGATCTTCATGAAATTTTAAGTTCATTTCTGGGGAAGGTAGGCCTTTTTCTTGATCTAAAATTGTAGTTATGACATACAGATTGTTTATATGTTCTATATATGTTTTGACCTTTGTCATATTTTCGCATTTTTTCAGGATGATCTGGAATACGAGTTGGATGATAACAACAGACTCATGGGTGTGCTTAATTGTTCTCCTCCAATCCGTGCTAATAATCCATTAATATATGATGTAAAGTTTGTTCACCAAAACCTCGTAAAAGATTCTGCATTTGGAAATCCTCTTGGAAGTATGAATCAGTATTCGGGATTGAAGGTTCCTTGTCATGGGACCAGTGAACAGAAATCAACCATTCGGATTGAAGGTTTTGCTTCTGGCAAGTTTTGAATCTCAATAATTTTAGCACTTGGTTAAGGACTTTGGCAA
Source organism: Jatropha podagrica (assembly GCA_947857235.1). NCBI lineage: Eukaryota > Viridiplantae > Streptophyta > Magnoliopsida > Malpighiales > Euphorbiaceae > Jatropha > Jatropha podagrica. Next base: position 117,902 of record CANUEP010072247.1, on the reverse strand, counting down.
TTGCAATTTCTTGGTAGTTAGTTGTCTCGATTCCTTCTCCCACTTCAATTTTTTTCCTGATGTGGGTACAATAATATTGTACATACTGTTGCTTTGTGGACTTCCAATTTCTCTGTACAAAAATTAGGGCTTCAGAATGATTTAGAAATGTACATCTGCACGGCTGATATTTGCACATCTATCAATTGTAGATGCTGCAATTGGTTTAGATCTTTGTTGATGGTTTTCAATTAAAATTTGTCTCTGCTGCCAATTGGAAAGCCTGTCTTGTCAACATTATATTTATGTAGTTTTAGTTCTTGTGGTTGACACTCTATTATGAATGATTACTGAATATATAGGTGTACTTGCATATATAAAAACTTGCATACTGGCCGTTAGATCTATAACGTGTATATATGCAGTTTTTGCTTACCTATGGAGGTTCAATCAAAACAAACTCCTAATATAAAGTTGCTATTTATATTTTATTTTTCTAGAGAGATTATGATCAAGTATATAATTCAGGCACACCAAAGCATAATCTAATGATAGGTGCATATATGATCTGGCAATAGATCTTAAAATCCCTCGTCCTTAATACTCATAAAAAATAAAAAGAAAATATACAATTCAGAGACCTTCTGCGTAGACCGAATCCTTGAGAAGGCCTGCTTAGGGGTTATGAGCTCGGAGCAATATTGATCGCATTCTGATTTCTTACATATTTGTCATTAGATAAGCGTCATTTTTTCTTTGAAAGTAGCTTCACCTATCCAACGGTAATTACCGGCCTTCTGCTGCCCTGACAAAAGCATTCTAATTGGTCAACTAACAAACCACAAGTTGGATTACCAACTTCCTAAAAGACTACATTATATATACACATACATAAATAAGTGTATCCACAAATCAAAACAAGGAAATGGGCAAGTTCTGGGCAAGCATTAGCAGCAGCTATGAAATTTCAATTCTTGCAGTTTTAGTCTTAGTGTTTGCCAATTTGGTACCAGAAGCATGTGGCCAAGACACCTCATGCATAAACCAGCTTGTCCCTTGCCTCAACTACCTTAATGGAACAAAAGATGTGCCTAGAAGTTGCTGTGATCCTCTAGAAAATGTAGTAAAATCAGATTCACAATGCTTGTGTAGCATGATTAGCAACCAAGGTAGTGATCAAGCTGAGCAGGCTGGCATTAATGTTACTGAGGCTCAACAATTGCCTGGAAGATGTGGTCTTCATGTTAATCCCCTCTCTTGTCTTAATGGTGAGTTTCAGCAAAATTAACTATTTTGATAGTCGTTAACTGTTTTATTATCTAATGGTTATTCAAGTAACTTTTCATAAAACTCTAAAGTTAAACATTACATGGATTAACCTTTTTTAGATTTTAATATCTAAAAATTTTCAAAAGCTATATAACTGAACACGAACAAAATAGCATTTAAAAAAAGCTATTACTGCCGATCACGGCTTTAGCCAACTGTCAATTTCTTATTTCTTATACTACTGTACCCTTGATTGTGAAATATCGATTGCTTGCCAAACCTGTGAATTGCGTGAAGCTTTAATTAATAAACTCACTTGTTATACTTAATTAATGTTGATTCATGGCAGGTTCTCCTAATACCAAAAACTCAGTTGATAATTCTTCAGCTTTCTTGTTGATGCCTTCCTGGAGCTTTATGGTGGCCACAGCTTTGTCCATTGCTCTTCACATTTTGTTGTGTAAAGCTGCATGATATCTAGCTTTTGCTGGCAAATATGACCAATCTGATCCAGAGAGTTTTGATTTTGAGATGGAGTTCTCATTTTCTTAGTATTTGTTAATAATCTCTTATTATTTTTAATTTATTTTTTCCTCCAACAAATATGGTGTATTGATTTTTGTTTTGAAACGTTTCTTTATGATGATTTGATATTGATTAATGTGGTAATTCAAATTACACTTGATTACTCCTTACCATTATATAAAGAATATGAAATATTCATTATAAATGAATGCAAATTTTTTCTTTATGAATTTCCACAAGTCAATATAAATAGTTTCCTTTTAATTAAATAAAAAAATAGATTCAGAAAATAATATATATATATATATATATATAAATTTAATACATTAACAACAATGGCTTATAAGACTTTCTACTTTTGTACATGCAAAGTATTATTTTGAAGTATAGTTAGAATAACAATTTTTATATTTTTCAACTATTTAATAGATATTTAATTAATATAATTTTTACAAATTGGAGTATTAAAATAAAATAAATTGAAGCATTCAATATGTGTAATTTTATAAATTAAAATATTTGATAGGTAAAAATAAAAGAAAATTAAGATTGCTACATAATTAAAGTAACATATGGGGGGATTCGCATAATTGAGAAAGTAAATATAAAAAAAAAAGCAGGAAGAAAAAAATTGAAGTTCTTTTTCCTTGAGAAGATACAAATTCAATTTCTTTAAAAATTAAAATTTGAACATATTTAAGATAAATTAATAAGAAACAATAAATGAAATTTCCCATTTTTTTACCTCGTGATTTTATTTAATTTTCATTTCAACAGTTTTAAAGAAGATAATTTCAAAATTAAATATTTTATTAAAAATAAACTCTAAAACATAAATAATGAAATATAATGGTTTTGAATTCAGCTCGCCATTTTCTTCAGTCAAGTAAAAAAAAAAAAAAAAAAAAAAAAAATCTAAAACCTCTGCATTCTGCAACGTATATCTTCTCATTTCCACAAAGCCAAAATATCCTTTTTGTCTTAAACCCCTCTAAAACCTCCTCCCCCGTAATTATCCTCTCTTATCCACCGTCTCCACCGTCGCCTCCGCCATTATCACGATCACAACATGTCCACACTTCAACTAAACTAGAAAAGTCCACATTCGACACCTCCTTCAAATGGCTTCTCTCGACATTTCCACACCTCTTATCTTCAAATTAAACCCCTCTCCGAAGCTGTGGAAACTGTTCAATGTCAAATTGCCTTCTCACTGTAACCACAAGCACAAGCAATACTCATCACTTTCCATCATTAATGCCGTCTCCACCCCCTCTTCCGCCGCCTCCTCCGCCACCACCGAGCTGGGTCGCCGTAGAGAGAATGTTGACACTGAACAAGACTCAATTTCCATTCTAAATGAGAGAATTCGCCGCGATTATAGCAAGAGAGAGGGATCTAGGAGTGTAATGGACTCGAAAGAGGCTGATAAGTATATACAGTTAGTGAAAGAGCAGCAACAGAGGGGGTTACAGAAGTTGAAAGGAGAGAGACAAGGAAAAGGAAAGGGAGGTTTAAGTTATAAAGTGGATCCTTATACGTTGCTTCCTGGAGATTATGTTGTGCATAAAAAAGTGGGAATCGGGAGGTTTGTCGGGATCAAATTTGACGTTTCAAAGAGTTCTAATGTGCCTATCGAGTATCTCTTTATTGAGTATGCCGACGGTATGGCTAAGCTTCCTGTTCAGCAGGCTTCTCGCATGCTTTATCGATATAATCTGTAGGTTTTCTTCGTCTGCTTTCACTTGTTTATGTTATTGTTGTTTGTTTTAGCTGCTGCTATATATGTATAACCACAAGAACTGCCATGGAAATATGGAATCATTGTGAACTTCTTACATTGCTCTAGTTACATAAAATCTCTTTTGATTTTTGCATTGGTGATTCATTATCTCATTTATAACTCTCATTTCAGCCCAAATGAAAAGAAAAGACCTCGTACCTTAAGTAAATTGAATGATACTAGTACATGGGAGAGGAGGAAGATAAAAGGAAAGATTGCTATCCAGAAAATGGTTGTTGACTTAATGGAGCTGTATTTACATAGGCTGAAACAAAGAAGACCTCCCTACCCAAAATGTCCCGCCATGGCTGAATTTGCTGCTCAATTTCCTTATGAACCCACACCAGATCAAAAGCAGGTAGCAACAAAATTTTGGAAGTCTTTATACAATTTTATTGTTGAAATATGTAAATATTGTGCTGGATTGTCTTGCTCATATTGGCAAGACGATTATATTCTTTGCGTTTTGTTTGGCTGCAACCAACATGTAATAGGTGATAGACATTTGGACTGTTGCAATGTTTATTTGTAGGTTTATTTTGTGCTTCTTGGGGGGCATAGGAAGGCTTAGCTGTAGCTTTAAAGCCACTCAGAAAATCTTTTTCTTTCAAATTACATTTGACATCAGTTAGACTTAAATGAATTTTATTATTATTATTATTATTCATTCTGTTTCTCTTTATTTCCTCTCATAAAGTGGACCTTCATTCCAGGCTTTCGCTGATGTTGAGAGGGATTTGACTGAGAGAGAAACTCCAATGGATCGATTGATCTGTGGAGATGTTGGATTTGGTAAAACAGAAGTTGCACTACGTGCAATCTTTTTTGTGGTCTCCGTTGGAAAGCAAGCTATGGTCTTAGCACCAACAATTGTTTTAGCTAAACAACATTTTGATGTTATTTCAGAAAGGTTTTCCAAGTATGCTAACGTCAATGTTGGACTTCTGAGTCGGTTTCAGGTATAGGACTTTGTTCTTCTGTGAGATGCCCTGCTTGTTAAAAGTTATTTATATGCATAGTTCTGGTCATAAATTGAAAATAAACAGTTAATTGGAAGCTTAACTTGGATTTCAGACATAATACATCTCAGTGTCTATTTACCATTTAGGTATATATCGGATTTGCTGCCTATTTATCAATTACATGTATTATGCTTAACTATGATAGAATAGTTTACAAATATTTTGCAGCTGGGATTCTAAGGTTTTGAGACCTGTTTCTGCATGCAGACCAGATCAGAAAAAGAAAAGTCTTTGGACATGATTAGACATGGTGATTTGGACATTATTGTGGGGACTCACTCACTTCTTGGGAATCGTGTAGTGTATAATAATCTAGGCCTGCTTGTGGTTGATGAAGAACAGGTTAGTTTCCAAAGTGCATAGTACTACTGGTATCTGCAATGAACATTCATCTCATTGATCTAGATAGCTTTATTTTATTTGGATGTAGGAAACTACAAAACTAATATTTCTTGGAATCAATGAATGTCCTTCTTTCTTTCTTTCCTTTTAAGTAAAGAGAATTTATATAACAGAGCTCCACAGAGCTATCCTGTATGCAATGGAAAAATCATTGCATTGGAAATTGAAGAAGTCTATAAAGGCTTGTATGTTGCATATTGGCACCTGCTAAGCATAAGGTCAACGTATTTGATCATCTATCTTTTGTCTAACAATATTATAAGAATGACAAGTTGTGCATTTCCAATTATTGGATAAGCCCCAAAAAAAATTTAGTTTAAAGGTCTCCAGTCTCCTTTCAGCTTGCATTATTTTTAAGCCATATACGAATAGCCTTTTGAATTTCACGCCTGCTACTGTGCTTTAACTTCTGTGTGCTGTGTTTCTTTGCTTTACAGAGGTTTGGTGTAAAGCAGAAGGAGAAGATTGCTTCTTTCAAGACTTCAGTTGATGTCCTCACTCTTTCGGCAACACCTATACCTCGAACACTTTATTTAGCATTAACTGGATTTCGTGATGCAAGGTACAATACAAGAGAACATATGTATTGTGAAAAGGAAGTTAGCTTTGCTACTATATTTTGGTTTTTAGATACATATGCATAGTTCAGTCTGGCATTGTCAATTTTGCATATTCCCAGTTGCTGAACTATGTGACTAAAATTCAATTACAGAAGAAAGACAGTTTCTCTGTGTGTAATCTGAGTTTCTTGTGCAAAATCACAAATGTGCAACGTTGTTGGATCATAACAAATGAGAGTGTAATACTGCATTTGGTAACAAGGAGTTGTGGACATTGAGAAATATAATCATGCATGCTGATTATTTAGACTAGAAAAGTAGAACATGTATTAAATTAAAATGCTTAATCTCTAATTAATTGATGTATTGACTTAGAAATGTTGTGAAATGCCAACTGTCACATTACTATTATATTTCTTTTTGAAAAATATATTAACTGAATTACATACCTATTGAATAACTTGTCCTTGTGTTAGAATATTAGTGTCTTATAATAGAATAAAGTTCATTCAAACTAATAATTTACAGTTTCTATCGTATGGTGACATAAATAGTGTACTTACCCTTTTCAGTTTAATTTCAACTCCACCTCCAGAAAGGGTTCCTATAAAGACCCATCTTTCAGTATACAGTAAGGAAAAGGTAATATCAGCAATCAAATATGAGCTGGATCGCGGTGGCCAAGTATTTTATGTCTTACCTCGTATTAAAGGTACCATATATCTTCTTTTTTTAATTTATAATAATTAAGCATGATAATTATCAATATAGATGTCATTGCTTTTTTTATATTTTATTTTTATTTTTAGACTGGCAGTTGACAACTTTACATGCATATTATGTCTGGTGTCACTACTAAGAATTTCAGTTATTCATCTTCTTTTTGGTATAAATTACTTATCAATTATGTTGTTGACGCTGAAGAATACACGAGCCTTTCTGAATTTTCACAAATTACGGGCAGCAGAATCTTTCAGTAAAATTGAGAAAAAAAGCTGTTATTACCTAGTATTGAGAAAAAAAGAAAATGAAAGTTTCATATGAAACTCTTTTTGGTCTTCAAACTAGAAACAATTTGGTAATTGTTATGTGTACTTTCCAGCAGTACCCATCTAAGTTGGTTTAGATCTTTTTTTTTTTTCCTGTTTTTAATATGGGTTTTTGTATCATTCTTCCTTACAGGGCTTGAAGAAGTGATGGATTTTCTTGAACAATCATTTCCAAATATTGAAATAGCTATTGCACATGGGAAGGTATGTTTTTACCCAAATTATGTTTTTTTTGGGCTTTTGTTTGCATGTAGACATGTAAAGCCATGACAGAACTAGATTTAAAAATTGGATTGGCTGAAGGAAAAACCTTAAATTGCGGATACTATGAATAAAATTTAAATTTTGGTACCTTGTGTATATATATATATATATATATATATTACATGAGTAACAAAAATAAAAGGATTTAATTTGCAGGATATAAATATGAGAAACAAAATCTTTAGGGGGCCAATATGTATATTTATAAAATTTGTATATATAAATTAGGGATAAATTGAAAAGCTCACCCCACTCCCCCCCCAACACACACACACACACAAGAAAAAAAAAAAAAAAAAAAAAAGAGGCCATAACATTGTTCTGCTCCCATATAAAGCAGGCTTAGGTCGTAAAATTTCCATGACATTTTGATGAGTTTTTAAAATATGTATTATCTGTTCATCTTTAGTTTGAAGAGACTGGTCTGCATTTTGTGAACAGGAATATCTTCATGTATGTTTCTTTTTTATCTTCAGTGGATTTCTTTTAATTGATTTCAGCCATTAATAAAAACTTTTCCCCACTTCTACTTGCTCATGTTTGTTATACAAATTATTAATTTTGTGACTTAAAGGAATCTGCTTCTTATAGGTCCAAAAAAAAAAAAAAAGATCTAGCCCTTCCTTTGACCATAAATCAGTACCTTTATATAGTTCTACATGTTTGTTAGTTCTCTTAATGAATTTGTATTTTATTTTCAGCTTTTCATGTCACTTGTTATATCCCTTCCATCTTGACTGCGTCTCTGTTCTCACACATTTTGCTGTATTTTTCTTGGTGTAGCAATATTCTAAGCAGCTTGAGGAAACCATGGAGAAATTTGCACAAGGTGAAATTAAGATTCTCATATGCACAAATATCGTGGAAAGTGGGCTTGACATCCAAAATGCAAACACCATCATAATTCAGGATGTTCAACAATTTGGCCTGGCACAGCTATATCAGGTTCCACTCTCTTTACTTTTTCCCTTATTTGTTTTTTTTTTCTTTCACCTGAAGACATTATAGAAGAGCAGTCTTGCAAATCCTTATCTATTAAAGTCATCATAATTGTTTAACTTTGTAGAAACTCTATCTCAACTATGTAACTTAATCTGGGATTCTTTTGTGTTTTGCTGCTTTTGCCTTTTAAAGATTTTCATTAAGTTTACTCTGAGGAAGTCCTCTGCTTTAACCATGGTAGGAAAAACTACTAAAAATTTGGTGTTTTTCATAGCACACTTCAACTCTCCTCCCTTTCCTTCTCTCTCTCTCTCTCTCTCTCTCTCTCTCTCTCTCTCTCTTTTGTGTGTGTGTGTGTGTGTATTTGTTATTTATCTTCACATCTCCGCCAGGAAGAAGCATATGTGGAAATTGAGTTGCTCTTTTCACCTTCTGCTATATTTAATGTTGATTATGTGATTGTTGCAATGACTTCCATTCATGGAACAAGAAACTGTATTGTTTACAGAGTCATTTATCTTGTTTACTTTCTTTGGTGTTGTGACATTAGTTGCGTGGAAGAGTGGGCCGAGCAGATAAGGAAGCTTATGCACACTTATTTTACCCTGATAAGTCACTGCTATCTGATCAAGCATTGGTACGTTATGCAATTGAGAGCTTTCACCTTTTATTGTTCATGATGGCGTGCACAGTTGATCCTCTCATGTTATGCTGATCTGGGAAGTAACTTCGATTATTTTTCAACACTTCAGGAGAGGCTTAAAGCCCTTGAAGAATGCAAAGAACTTGGCCAAGGTTTCCAACTTGCAGAGAGAGACATGGGTATAAGAGGCTTCGGCACCATCTTTGGTGAGCAACAGACTGGGGATGTTGGGAATGTTGGCATTGATCTCTTCTTTGAGATGCTTTTTGAGAGCTTATCCAAGGTATACTTTGATCATTTTTTTAATGTTCTCACAAGACGGTGAGAAAGAAGAATCTGGATTTTATTGTATTTTTTTTAATTATTTGGATTTTGTCCGCATTTATGCCTTAACTATTTCCACTGTCCACTATACTGGACTGGCTTTAAGTAGAAATATGATACACCATTGTGTAATTCTTCACCTGGTAGGCTGCTACCCAGGTCTATGTATAAGAATTCCTGTGCTTCTAATATCATTGGTTTCAAACTTTCAATTGCCATGCTTTTATTTTTCTAGTTTGAGTTCCCATAACCTTTCTTAAGTTTTTGTTTTTCAGGTTGAAGAACACCGTGTAGTTTCAGTTCCTTACCATTCTGTACAGGTACCTTTTTATTCTGTGGAAAATTTACAATCAGAAGTTAAAATATTTTATCTTAATGCATCAAGATCTAGGATGGGAACTATCGAAGAAAAATCCAAATTTCACTTGACATTCAATTTTCATTATTGATGAACATGAAAAATCCAACCTAGCAATTATCACGACTCAAACCGTTGGCAATGAGTTTTGCTAAAATCAAGTTCTGTTTTTTCTTTTTGAATGTCAGATTGATATAAATGTAAACCCTCATCTTCCTTCTGATTACGTAAATCATCTAGAGAACCCTATGGAAATTATTGGTCAAGCTGAGAAAGCTTCAGAAAAAGATATCTGGACTTTGATGCACTTTACAGAGAGTCTGCGCTGCCAATATGGAAAGGAGCCTTACTCCATGGAAATTCTATTGAAGAAGCTTTATGTAAGGAGAATGGCAGCAGATCTTGGGATAACAAGAATTTATTCTGCAGGAAAGATGGTTGGCATGAAAACAAATATGAGTAAAAAGGTTTTCAAGCTGATGACAGAATCAATGGCATCAGATGTTCATCGGAACTCTTTGGTTTTTGATGGAGATGAAATAAAGGTAATGATGTAATCTTCCTTTTGGTGCTTCCCTGAATAATGAGTGCTATTAATTTTAATTGGTTTTTTCTTCCTCTTCCATGCACTTATTCCCTGTGCAAGGAGATGATCACTGCTAGTAAACTTGGCCCCATCTTCAAAATCACCGATATTATATGAGTTATGTTTGTGCTTTTGCATCATAGTTTTATTATAGTGAATGGAAGGGCTTCTTTCTCCATGACATTCTTTGTAAATATTCTTTGTAAATAGTTAATTACTGATTGAATGTTGGCTCGCCTTGCCTTATCCTTGGGGTTATAACTTCACTTCTATTGGGATGCTTGTTTTAACATTTCACTTACATTCTTCTTTGTTAATAATCCCAACAGGCAGAACTTCTTCTGGAGCTACCAAGAGAACAACTGCTAAATTGGATCTTTCATTGCTTGCTAGAACTTCATTCTAGCCTCCCTGCCCTTATAAAATATTAGTCCACCGTACAGAAAACCAACTGCCTGACTTTCGCTTTCCCTTTACGTGCAAACCAAAGTTCACACAGTTTTATTTGGTGATCATCAAAAGGGAAGCTATAGTGCTTCTCCAAGTCCAATGCTTCACCCTCTGGTCTAACGTGCCCATGTAAAGTCCATGTGAGGATGTCTAGAATCAAAACTATCCTCCAAACAAATACATACATAGAAACTAAGTTCTCTTGCATTGGCAGTACCTGATGCGGACTATACATGCCTATTATTCCAAGGTAAGCCAGAAAAAGTTGTTTGTTTCATTTCTAGTCATCCGAACTTGCTTACCAGCTATATATTTGCAGGTTACATATGCATTATTTGCCAGTGACAGTTGTATTTCTGCTTCAAGGAGGATATTTCTACTCATTGGAGGCTTGCACAAATTGATGACATGTTGCATGCCATTTTTCAGTATGACTAAGATCTTCTCGGAATTTCGAAAGAAGCAGCTTTACAACCTGACGAGCTGCTGGTTGTGCTAGAGGGCATTGTTTAATGTTGCTAAATAACACCTTAGCTTGTAGATTTTAGAAAATGCAAAATGTTAGCTAGAAAAATTGTTCGTTTAGATCTTGTGATAGTTTTAGATTATTTGATGAAATGAAATATGTCTATTGTTATTAAAAAAAAAAAAAAAAGGCAATATAAAGCAAAAAGAAAAGTCATAGGATATTTTTTGATATTTTTTAAAAATAGCAAGTGCTGTGCTGTATTCCTGATTTTCAGGTGATTGTCATATTTCATTTCTCAATCACCACCATGATTTAGTGTAAGATTTGATAATTTGAATTTCTTCTAAAATGTTGCAATGAGGAGAAGCAGTTGGTGTTGGATGGTAAGTGAGGCCCACCATTTCTAGACTTTTTGATACGTTAATTGTTGTTTGCAGGTCCAGATATGGAAGGCACGACTTGGAACGGTGAATTCAGCTTTTCTTTTGCTTTCGGCCTTTTGGGCCATATTTCATGTATTAAATATTCAGATTGTTTAGTTAAAAACTTAAAAGAGGCATCCGGTATTGTGAAACGCGGTTCAAATTTTTCCGATAAATATTAAAAATTTATTAAAAATAGAAAGTCCAGTTAAATCGATTCAACAGAGTCCGACCTTGCGCCGGTCCGATTCTGACAATATTGGTCGTCAAACTAAGTTTTCACGAATAGTAGTGTGAAACCTCGTAAATGGAATTAAAGAAGCCGATACTTAATTCCAAGCCGAATAAATAGGTACCGTTTCCAAAAGCCTTTTTCCCGCGTCCACTCGCTAAAGGGCCCCATCTCTTCTTCTCCATCAGGGGTCCTACGACTAACTTTACCCTCCCCTTGAGCCATTACACGTATAAAATGAATATTGGTTGATAAATTCAATTAATCTAATTAATTGACAGTTAATTAATTAACAGAAAAGGCTATTTTGTGGATCACTGTTTTGACTGTTTGCACTTTGCAGGCTTCCACTTCCCCTACAATGAGCTTCTTCTTTAACAGCTACTGGTAATTTTTCTCCAGGCCTTAGGGTTAAGTCTAGTGTTCTATTAGCTGGCGATATGAGCTTCAGAGATCTCCAGAATGGCAAAAGGCCGGCCTCATCTTCTGCTTCTCCAATGTCTAGAAGCCCCTCGCAAGCGGTGGCTGCCGGTATTTTCCAGATCAACACCGCCGTTTCCGGTTTCCGTCGCCTCGTTGATGCTATTGGAACTGCCAAAGACACTCCCGAGCACCGCCAGAAATTGTACATCCTTCGCTCTTCTCTATCAATCCGATTATTAATTGCTTCGCCTCTACTCTGTACCAATTACATTGAAATTGAGGGAGCGATATATGATCTATGCTTCAATGGTTATGACAGGCACAATACGAGGCAGAGGATTCTCCAATTAGTTAAAGACACTTCTGCTAAGCTCAAATCTGTTAGCGAATCCGATCACGGCTCCAATGTTAACGTACTATCGTTTTCCTTTTTCCTTTTTTATATTTGCTTCCGTTTTTCTTAAGAACTGTATCTCTATAGATTTGTTTGTGAAATTTATTTAGCCGAGTAAGAAAATTGAAGATGCGAAGCTTGCAAGGGATTTTCAAACGACGTTACAAGAATTCCAGAAAGTGCAACAGCTTGCCTCTGAGCGGGAGTCTACTTATTCCCCTTCTCTTCCTGCATCTTCAGTTCCTGCCGCGTACATCACTGTTTTGCTATCTTCCAACTTTTTTGTTTCCTTCGGGCATTTTTTGAATTTTACATTATTAATTCGGTGGTCTCTTTGGGTACAGGTCTGGCTCCGGTGAATATGTGGCACCTAGTATGGATCAGGATACGCAACCTTTTCTTATGGAGCAGAAAAGGTAAGACTATAAGTGTACATTATTGCAATGTGGTTACATTTTTTTTTTTTTTTTAAATCCTTTATTTATTATTGGTTTCATTTTAGGATTTGTGACAATTTATTATTATTTTTGTTGATGATTTGTTTTGCTTTCTTCAACTAAAACAATCAGGCAAGAGGTTTTGCTTCTGGATAATGAAATTGCCTTCAATGAGGCCATAATTGATGAAAGGGAACAAGGGATTAAAGAAATACAAGAGCAAATTGGACAAGTAAACGACATATTCAAGGATCTAGCTGTTTTAGTTCATGAGCAGGGTGTGGTTATTGGTAAGTTGCCCGTCTACAGAAGATGACTAGTTGACTTCATAAATTCACTTCTACTCGACACTTGTGGTCTTTTTGCAATTCTAATAAATATATCACTATTGCTTTGCAGATGATATCCAATCCAACGTTGATTCTTCTGCTGCTGCAACAAACCAAGCAAAAGTTCAGCTAGCAAGGGCTTCAAAAAGTGTGAAATCCAGATCTTCATGGGTAAGTGGTCAATCTTATTAAGATGAATCATTAAAGCACTAGATGATTCAAACAAGAACATTTGAAGTTCAAATGTAGTTTTTATACGCCCTTAATTTCCACAAGCCCCAGACTAATTGTTTAGTGCTTCTAAATTGTGATTCATGCATGAACGAAGAATTGGAAGAAATCAAATTATTGCAAAGGAATCATGTAATCTACCACCTAGGTCTAGATGTGTAGGCTATTTGATCTAGGGCTTGATAAAATCAAATTATATGACAGTAAGAATTGGAAGAAACCAAATTATTGCAAAGTAATCATGTAATCTACCACCTAGGTCCATATGTGTAGGCTATTCTCTTTACTGCTTGATAAAACCTACAAATGTATAGATGAGTAATGATGCAAAGGCATTGAGTGTCATATAATTATGGAAGGGGCGCAAAAAAAAAAAAAACATGCTTTTGTGGAGATGCAAGGATAGATGTTTTTATTATTGCTGAACATTTTAAAAGAAAACTTCAAGCAATACAATTTTCTAGCTGATAACTCATTTCCGGGGAAAGAGCTTGCAAATGGTAGAAATAAGGGTAATGAGTTTATTCATCTTGCTTCATTGGATTTTTGTGAATTTTCATTATTTGCTTGAAGTTGGTTTCAATAAAATTTGCAAATGGGTAAGGTTGAACTGAAGGAAAACTGTTGACTCTGCGCATTCTAGAACTGATAAGGAAGATTCTTCTTACTCTGTTATTTAGGAAATAATATACTAAGGACTGTATCACTGACCGAATTGAGAATTAATTTATAGGCAAATCTTGATGAGAAAGTGTAAATGTGATGGCATGCTTTTGAGGATAGCAATGGGAAAATGGATTATTATAACTTATGGTAGTGTGGTCTATCATGTCTTTTCTTCTTGTGGTATCATTTATGTTTCGATTAGTAGTGAGTAGCTTTAGTGCTTAGTTGAATGTAGTATTATGTTTGGATGTCATTTTTATTTTTATTTTTTTAGCTGTCTGAATCCCTAGAACAAGGGCATCCTATTTTCTTATTTTCATATTCCAATAAAATCGAATAAGAGTATATTATATCAATTCTTTCCTCTATAAGTTTTCTTTCTTCTCTTCCTTCTCTAGTTTCCATACAATGTCTCCTTTTCTTTTAGTCCTTCCTTTGTTCTCTCTTTCAATCTATTCCTTTCTTTTCATCCTATTCTTCGTCCTATTTGTTCTGCCTCAGTTAAGCCTTTTGATCCTTGTAATATTTAAAAATTTTCATGGTGGGTTTCCTTTTGATGAACTCCTGTTTTTGGGCCCCAGTGCACAACTTTTATGTAGCAAGTCTAATGGCATGCTTCTCCTATGGTTTTCTTGTACTGAGGCTGCAGAATTGCCATTCAACATAACAACCTTGATATAGAAGGAATGTTGAATAGGCATATTTCAAGGTGAACATCCTGATGATGAATGAGCTACACAGATGGGCTTGTTTTATGCTTACACAACCATATCCAATTCGAAGTACATAAAAATTTAAAAAGGAAAAAAAGGAAGTAAAAAAATGGAAAGATAGATTGAGGAAATAAGTACCTTTTTCTGATAATTAAGCAGAAAACAGAGGAGGAAGTGAAGCATGTTGACTTTAAACATCATGAATGACTTACAAGAATTCTAAAGTGCCTTAAAAAACTAATGGTTTACTTATAATTTGTGACTTTGTTCTAATCTTATTAACCTTCTTGGCAAGAATTGAAAGTTGCCTTACAGTGCTGTTTACTTTTGGCAGTGTTGGTGGATACTGGGAATTATTATAGTGGCAGTGATCATCTTTCTCCTTATCCTCATAATATAGTGGTCAAGTAAGTATAACTTTGGTGTGCCTTTTCAATATAACTTTGTGTGTGTGTTGTGATCTCCTTTTTCTTGTTGTAATTTGATAGTTCGATTTTAAATTATTTTATTTAATTTTCAAGTATCAGAGTGGAAATCTGGTCCTTTCATTTTTCTTTCTCCATTTTTGGCCTTTCTTTATTTTTGGTTTTTGTATATCTATCGTTGTTTTTATCTGGAGACAATAAATTTGTTTCTAAATTTTTTGTTATGTGCGTTTATCTAAGGAGAGAGAATAGTTATTATTAGTGTTACTACCATTTATTGTTTAAGATAATCTCATTAGTGAGAACCAATCGGATTTTAATTCTCTTCTTACTGCGGTCAATTAATTTAGAAATTTTGAAAATGCTCCGACATAAAAAATAAATGAAAAATAAAAAAAATGTATATTTATATTTCAATAGCAACTATTGATGAATTGGCTAATAGCTATCTGATATCATAAACAACTAAATCAGTTTGACCATAATTTAATCGCATCACATTAATGATAATCTGTTAAAATCAAGGGGAAAATTGTAAAAATAAATATTTTCTCTGTTCTACTTAAAAATATTTTTTTAAAGTAATTGCGTAACAATTGAAGAACTCAAATTTTAGAAAAATAAAATTGTTTTAACTAATTACTTTTTTTTGTCAAATTTTTAAATAATTATACTTGAGATCAGGGGTCTACTTTAATTTAAAATATTTCAATATAGAATGAAATTTTGAACTACGGAGTGTATTTTTTTTTTTTTTTTTTTTAAAAGTTTGGAATATAACATGGAATTGTAAAATATAATACACCCAATTCATATTCTAAGTTTGTTTTTTTTTTTTAATTCATTGGAAATTTTTATAGACCATCATCCTTTAACTCATCAACTTGGTAAAAATAACTAAATAACTGTAGTTGAAATGACTTAAACTCGAACCCTCCCGCGTCTTGTAGTAAAAAGCTCAACTATGATTTACATATTCCAAAATTATACTTTTAATTTTGTCATTAGTTTAATATTACTTACTGAATTTACCACTTACTGAAGTAAGTTAACATTTAAGATTTGGCAAATTACAAATTAACAATTGTACATATTTTTCAAAGTAAAAAAATTATTTAAATGGTATAACTACATTAGTAAAACAATCATTATATATGTAAAGAAAATAATTTAACTATTAAATATAAATAAACAAAAGTTTACTGTGTGGTATATGGATTTAGGGCCTATTTGATTCAGTTGTTTGTGATGATGGTTGATTGATCGCTAAAAGTTATTGATTAATAGCTGGTAGTTGATGAATACTAATTTTTATACCATTGCTATTCAAATGTAAAATAAGTTAATAACTATTTAAAGGTAAATAATTAAATATATCACTTTTTATTTTAATGTGTTATGTAAATAAAAAGTGATAATTATAATTTTTATTTTATATGTTTTAGTAATTATAAATAAAAGTTTCAAATATTAATTTGAAAAAAATACTACATTAAATAAAATCTCTATAATAATGACTTTATTCAGTAAAATTAATTATTTTAAATAGAATAATAAAATATAATAATGTATAAATAATAAAACGGTCAAAATACGCAATGCTATATTTGAAAGCAGTCCTGTAATATAATATTTGTGAAAAAAAAAAAGGAAAAAAAATTAATTTTTTTAAAATATTTTGAAAAAGTAAATAAGTAGTACTATTTTTTTATTTTTTAAAATAACGAATGATGTAAAAAAAGAAAAAAAACTGTGGCAACAAATGAAATAATGGAAAGGACATCCGACTCGGAGCAGCTTATTCCTGCATTGTCTCTCCTGCTCTAGTTTTTGTATATCCCTTAAAAATTAAAAAATCAAAAACTATAAGCGCTCAAATGACATGTCGTATAAGTGATGACCGCTTAAGACGACGGCAGCTGCAGCGACTGCGTGTCTTCT
The DNA here is from genome assembly GCA_947857235.1 of Jatropha podagrica. Taxonomy (NCBI): domain Eukaryota; kingdom Viridiplantae; phylum Streptophyta; class Magnoliopsida; order Malpighiales; family Euphorbiaceae; genus Jatropha; species Jatropha podagrica. The sequence goes on along the minus strand of CANUEP010072247.1, from coordinate 101,064 downwards.
TCAACTCGATGCTTGTTCAAAATCAAACCTAAGATACAAAAATGGCAGCCCTATTATACCAAATATTCTCATCTGCTTCACTATTATCATTAGGACTTTATCATCTCATTTCCGCTACCCGCAACTACCTCAAATCGCCGCCTTCTTACACTGCCAAACCTCACCATCCTCTTCCTCTTTCCGCCTCTAATCGCTTCAAACACTTTCATCTTTACCTCCTTATTCTCTGCCTTTTCATTGCTTTTATTCACCAAGCCCTAATTTCCTCTGATTCCGATCCTCTCCTTAAAGGCCGTACTCCGGTTCACCGTTTTACTTCTCTTCAATCCGCTGCCGTTCTTTTCCTTTTCATTATTGTCTCCGTTGCCCTCCTTATCTCTGAATCTACTTCCCTTCTTCCTCTACCTAATGATCTGTTTTTCGCTCTCGCTTTTGCTCTTTTCTTCTTGCAGTACTCCGTCTCTTCTTCCGCTGCCTCCGTTCAGACTTCCGATCTCGAAGCCAAATGCGACGGCATTTCGGCTCAAATTTCTGCTGCTATTGCTTTTCTTTGCTTGATTCTCGCTTTCCAGCCTAGGATGTTTATGGCTGACGTTGGTTTGGCGAGTGCGATCTGTTTGCAGGGGCTTTGGGTGCTACAGACTGGGCTTTCGCTTTACGTAGAAGCTTTTATTCCTGAAGGATGTCACCGATTGCTTGATGTAACGAGTGGAGTGGAAGGTTCTACAAAGTGTGATCTGGATGAATCGACGTTAAGGGCGGTGGCTATTTTGGATCTGATGTTTGTTGTTCATGTCACCTTCGTTGTTCTCATTGTTATTGTTACCTATGCTGTTGTGGCTAAGACTAGTGGTATCAGGAAATTGGGCTCATATGAGGCCTTGCCTACTAGTGCTGCTGATTCTAATCATATTCAGATGAAGGCCTTGACCGGTACTCAGGCATGATATGGTGGTGTGTTTTCCCCCTCTTCCCTATTTAATGTTGATTTTTTTTTGTGGGTTTATGATTCTAATGTTGCTGGGGAATCATATCATATGGATAGTTATTGTATTACTTGTTTTAACTTATCTCAACAGTCATCACTGTAACTTTCTAAAGCCAAGAGGTATTTTGTGCATAAAAAGAGTGCGCTTTTGTTTCTTGTTTTTAGGCTGCAAAATTCCAATGACTCATTCAATGTTTTGTCCAATGGATACTTGTTGTAGCAATGAGAGCATAAATGTTGCTATTGCTGATATTTCTGATTTCATCCATGCCTTTTGTTATGCCTTAGAAAAAGAGAAATATAATGAAGGTGTCCTAAGAAGGAACTGAGATTGTCTATGCTCGATTTTACATGTTGGTAAGATACTTAGGATTTGGACATTCAGATGCTGCATCTGTTGTGTGCTATGGTTACTGATTATGATGATAATTGTATCTCTGTATCAGCAGACTTACAAATTTGTATAGGGAAATGTTCGGTATATTTGGATTTTTTGAATTATATAATGTGGGGATTGCATGATAATGGATATATTGTGTGCCCTTCTATATTACTTGAAAGTCCATGGATTTTGTATCACAATGTTCTCGGAATGCCTTCTGTATATGCTCTGTTGATCTGACAACTTAGCTTGGAACAAATTCTGCATAATGAGAGGATTTGATTTTGGGATTGCTAACTATGAAGAAGATAGTGGGATTTGTTCTTGTAACTGAAGGAATCTTTTTTATGATAGCAACTACGGATCCAGGCTTGGTGTAGGTATGCTAGGAACATATTGATAAAAGTGAGGATTTGTCTCTTGAATCCATGGTTACTTATATTAAATGCATTCTATGTTATTGTGATCTCTATTTTTTTTTTCCCTCTGTTCTGGTCGAACTTAGAGGTGGTATATTGGGACTGATCTGAAATTGGACTTTTTGTTGGAATGCATTACTGGTGTTTTGTTGCAAGCAGCTGCTACTTGTCAATAGAAGTTTGCTTTTGCTGAAGATTTTTAAGTGCAACAAATGTTAAGATGGTATCATCTTAATAATTGGCTTTGGAGTAACTGATGGAGCAAATAGGCTATAATATACTGCCTTTTGCAGATGAATTTAATTGGGGTTTTGTTTTGTCTTTAAGATTGGCAGACCAACAACTGAAATTTCAATAGCCTCTGGGATCTAGGAGGTTGCTTTTTGTTCATGATGTTATAGACTTCATTGCTTGCATCTAAATTATAATTGCAAATCAATTTTCTGAACTAAAGTCAAGGCCGTGGGCTATGTGATTTGAAAATTATCATTTTATATTTATTGGTGGTTGATCCGTCAGCGAATGCATAATTTGTTTAAGTGTCAAAAGTGAATCATCATCTTTTACTTTATAATTGAGCAGTTCATCTCAAAATAACGATGATAAATAATAAATAATTGTAGCAGTCTAGTTGACCATCATACAATATCCTGTGCATATGAAAATGGTTAGCTAGGTACTGTTAGAGCAGACCGGAATGTGATGACATGAGAGATTGCTGATGTTAGTGGTGTTGAATAAGATTTGTTAATTTCATCTTGCTTGTCCTTTCATATTACACTTTAATATGCATGTTGATTGAATGTGTAAATCCTTTTGTGGCTAAATCAAGAGTGTTTATTACTTGAGGTTGTAAATTTCCAGCTAAAATCAGTAGAAGTTGGATTGCGATTTTGTTTACTGAAATACCAATGTTATGTGTGTAATGTACTCATCGAAAAGGTTGCAGCTCGAATTCTTGTTTGAGAAATTTCTAGAAGATACTGCAAAAATTACACTTTGCCTATCGGCAGAAATTACCCGGAAAAGTAAACAGTTAACAAGTCAGATATAGGAATCTAGAGTATCTATTCCTCCCCCCAACCTCTACCCCCACTAGTCTTTTTACTGAGCTTCATTTTGTTAATTCGTTACTACTAATGGCATGATTTATGCCACATTGTCCATTCATTATTATAAATTCTTAAATTGAAATTTTCTTGCTACATACATTAATTATCAAGCAATTTTTTTTATAATTGATCTTAGGGAGAAGCAGGTTAATTTTGAAGGCCAAGCACGCAAAATATGCGAATGGGAATTTCAGTGGTATTAGTTCTCTCTCGGTTAAAATTTAGGATGCTAAGAAAGTAGGACCTAATCGTATGACGCCCGAGTTAAGGCGAGGCCGCCGCGATGGCAAGTTTAAGCTTCGCCATTATTGTGGTTCGGTGCCTAAAATAATTTTCAGTACGTTTGAGGGTTTTTACTGTGAACAGAATTTGTAAAAGTTATCTATGAAAATTTTGAACCGTTTTTTTATGATATATTCGGACATTTTACATTTATACTATTTACTGAGACAAAGGATGAATTTTTATTAAACCCTGGAATTGTTTAAAAATCCTGAGAAATCTCTCGAACTCCAAATTCAGAATAAGATGGGCGAAGCAAGATTCGTTAACTATGGGGATGAAATTCTCCTAGGAATTCGAGATGGTTAGCAAAGACGGACAGAACGAGACGTAAACACAACTGTGACCGTTGAGGGGCAGTTTCCAAGTGCAAAATCACCGTGCTGTCATATACAATAAAAAATGCGAATAATGAATTTAAAAAAATTTTTTTTTACATTAATTTTAAATTTATTTATCATTTTTTTTTACATTAATTTTAAATTTATTTATCATTTTCTTGCACGTCAGTTTGATATTCTAATTAAACAATAATGTTAAATGTTTTTTAAATTTTTTTTTTTTCCTGGTGTAACAATTAAATAAGCGTAATCTACTGTTACATCGTAGATGCTTTAACACAGCAACGATCAATTGGCTTTTTATTACCATCACCTGCAATATCGAAGGTCTTCAACATTGAAGGCTCTTGCCTTGGGCAACCCATGGACCCAGCGGCGGAGCTAGTGGGGGACCGCGATCCTGTCTCTCTCTAGCTACAATTTTTTTTTTCTTGATTTTATAGTCCGGGCCCTGGATGGAGATTTATAATAAAAGATAACGAAGATTATTGGTTCCATTAGAACCGAAATAGGTCTTTGACGCATCTATTGAAGTGAAAAAAGAAATAGTAGATGAATCCAAGGGTACAGGGAGCATTTTTACCACCGGCTTCCCGCGTCACAAAGACGAGTGACTCTTCCTAGTTCTTGTGGGTTTACTCACCAGTTATTTTGACTTCCTAAAGAAAAAACCTTCACTTCATAGAAAGCCCTACTTCTTCAATCTATAATACTACCAAATTGACTGTTCTGTTTGATGGTTGAAAAACTTAACCTCATGTGAAATTCAACTTCTTTACAGATTTACAAATCGACGATTAATGTTATTTAGAGAGACGTTGTTGACCCAACCGATCAACTCGGTTTTTAAATTATTTCTGCAAACCTGAAAATATTTGAACAAAGCCGTTTAATATCAATGAAACCAAATGAAAATCAAATGAAACAATTTGGTTTGGTTTTATAGACAAGATAACCAAAACTGATCACAAGTTACAAAACCATGATTTTGAGTTTGTATTTGGCTCAATTGATATGAATGGTTGGTTAGTTATTGTTCCGGCCTAAAGGCAATTACTGTGACATTTCTCCTAATTTTCCCACCTACAGCAAGAAATTATGTGAAATTTGGTGGAAATTCCTTCTATACTTTCTGATTCATTTGAACTTCGCACAGATCAACTTTAGGTGAATCCCCTCTTCTTTCCTGTGGAAATTTCTTCCTTTGGCTTCATTTGAACCACACACCTATATAAACTCTTCAATGTAAATCCCTTTGTCCTCTATTCTTCCCTTCTTTCCCTCTCTATTAAAATACAAAATTAAAGAAATGAGATCCACCTGCAGAGAGATTAAAAACAGACACAGACATCACCCCGATGGAAACAGAACTGTTAGATGATAGTGGTTTTTGGAGGCTCAGCTTTTTTTGAACTCTCTCCCTCATAGGCTTTCCAATGCTTGCCTATCTGAGCATTGAGCAACATTCGAGTGGAGAAGATTCAGAAATGCCTATGGAGAGAGAATTCAAGAAAAGTCTAGTTCTCTCTTCCTACAGTTATCAGTACTATCCCCACCCAAGCAGCCAGGTGTCTAAGCTTTGGATTTTAGACTACACAGTGGGTAATTGGATTTGGACCAACTTTATTAGCTATTTCTTGGTCAATTATGAGGAAAACTTCAACAGTCAACACAACAAAACCAGGAAAGTCTAAAAGTATCATAAATTTCTATATTAAGACAGGATTTAGTCCACTAACCTTTCCTTTTTCTGGATTTTGCTTGTGATGCTGGTAAACTTTTCATTTCTTCTCGGTTGGCAGGTTGATTCTTCCTTTGTTTGAATTGCTCTGACCATCTGACAAATCAAATCAGCTACAAGAACATCATGTTCATATGATTGAAGCCTTCTCAATGCCAGAGCTTCCCCGCCTAGCAGGACAAAGCATTCATACTATTCTAAAACAACCAGCATAATTGCTGGTGCAAAGAAAAAGAAAAAAAAGAGCAAAGTGTGTTCTTGCTGCAAGATCTTATGACTAACTGCTATAGTTGGTAAAGTAATAGGTAAACTTTTCTTACAACTGAATAGTTAAGAGCCTGTTTATGAAAATTGTATTCCTTGATACGGCTGAGCATATTTTGATTGAACCGACTGCAAAACAGTTTGATTTGGTTCAGTTTCTGTTTCCATAGAAAGAACAAGAAATTTATTTTGGTTCATTTCATTAATATTAAGAAAGAAATTATTGAACTTTGGAGTTAAATAAAGAAAAAAGGATAAACTCATAAACAATATTTTTTATACCTTCTGCATCTATTCTGATAAGAATTAAATATTCAGACAAATGAAAGATTATTTGATATTACAACAATTCTAATAAAATGATTGCTTGAATGCTTCATCTTTGTTCTTCAGGAGATACTTGAAACGTTTCTCGGTAGAGTAAAATGGAACATATATTCATTAGAGACTACTCTGAAGTCTGAACCCCACAGTGCAGGGACCATACCACTGAAACTTCATGAACCTGCTTTGTCAACGCCTCTCTGCAGTGAAAGTGATTATTGTGATAATATAATTATTCAGTGCCTGTGTAAAAGTTAATTGCATAACTGAAAAAGACAACATATTCCTTTCTCACAAGGCATTGTGTCAAATAATTGGGATCAATTATTGTGCCCTGATGTTAAAGGAAGTCCTGTAGGTGCAAATTTAAATTATTTGACTATTGCAAGGACCTCAACCATTTAGCCATTCCCGGAAATAAGATTGCATCTTTTCTCGATTTGCAGGATTCCCGACATTGACAGTAGGTACTATCTTGTCCGGCTTCAAGAACTGTAAATGAGAGAATAGGACGATGGATTAATTTTCCCATGGAAAACAAATGAATCATATTTGAGCCAACAGTAAGTGCATAATATGGATGATAATACAAATGTTCTCTGCATATATTAAAATGGATATAATGATTAGGTTTGAAATGGACCTCAACAAACTCCTTCAGTTCTGTAAAGCTGGAGTGCTCACTGTATGGAACCCCTACGACAATAGCAAATGAAACATCAATAATCATCCGTTGCTGACAAAAACACTTGCGATGACCAATCAATTTATTTTTCCCAAGTTATTAGAACACCAGAGAGTCTAGAGATCATAAATCAAGCATATCAAACGGCCTGAAAGGAAGCTTAAGTCATAACAATACCATTTCATGTTTGTTAAAGAAACTAAAAATCCAAATTATCTCACCATAAATTGTGATATTGCCTTTAGAAATAGGTCTAATTAGATCAAGTTGTTTGCCTACACTTTCAGAGTAAGTCCAGCCTGAAGAATTAAGATAAAATATCATAAATATTAAGAAACTTGGAATTTTTAGCAACTACCACAGGAGTTAAAAAGAAAAGTATAGAAATTAAAAGGAAACAAAAAGATGTAAGATTTACCAGTTGGTCGAAATGCCAAAACTGCTGCATACTGATTTATGTAGGTCTTCAAGTAATCTTTTAAGGTCTAAGGGAAGGGGAAATATGATGGTAGATTGACAAAATAAATGCATAATTCATAGAAGAGAGAAAATGAAGACTTGGGATCAGACCTCAAATCGGAGGGAAGATATGGGCACCACGTGGAGAGGTGTATCCTTTGCTTGCGTACACAGGCTGCTTGAAAGATCAGACCAACCAAAAGAATGCAGAATCCTTCTCCTTGAAGCATTAGCATATATTTTAACCTATAGAAGATAGAAATAATTGATACTTAAATAATTCCTTCAAACTTTCCTTTTTTTAAAGTGTAGAAAACAAACTTAAATGTTTTACAATCACTTTCTATCACAGCTTCATCACCTAGTGGTTATGAATCCTGTATCATAACCTTCTATTATTTAATCCATGGAATCTAAAACTCAGAATGATCCAAGTTTTCAAGAAAGATAACAAGCAAACAAAATAACTCATGACCTTTAAGTGAATCATACTGATTCAATGATCATGTCATGTCATAAGGTGTGGTACTGGAATGTTGAGAAGCAAAATGAGCCTTGTAAGTTGTAATTGAACTAAAGCAACTTTATTACAAGTATAACATGTCCATCAAATGGAAAAAGAATCCAAAGGAATACTCAATAGAAAAACAAATAAACATACACCTAATGCCTTGGAAATGGCAATATAAACGCATTCTTTCCCAATGCTATATGCCCCAACAACAACAAGTGTCTTGGGTTGTCTTTTGAGGAAGTCCTTTGTAACTCTAACAACAAAACTTAACACATCTTCTTTGGAAGGGAACCTGAAACCGAAAAAATCATAGTCCGCAATATGTATAAGACAATACAACATTGAATTGAAGAACTGAAATGCTAGATTCTAATAGTCTATACAGAAGGCGTTTAATTTATGTACAAGTTGAGATAGAAAAGTTTCGTACTTGTAATTTGGGTTGCAGTAAGTCGTATCCAGGTAAAGTATATGAACTCTATGATTTACAAGAAGGGAATAAGACTGCATAAACTCAGACGCCCTAAAATCTCCTGTATGCAAGTAGCATAGTCCAGTTGGAAGACGAAAATGAATCAAAGCAGCACCAGGGCAGTGATTAGCTTCTAATAATGTTACTGTAACTCCTTCGATAACATACTCGGTATTAAGTTCCAAATGACGAATAAATCTGAACACACATAACCATAAAAGCAAAATAAGCAAACCTCAACCTCCAACTGCCTATGCAAAAAAAAAAATCATAATTCTTACGATGAATTGACAGAAAGGCAAAGTTTGAGGAGGCGAGCTGTAAGAGGAGAGCAGTAGATGGGACCATGAGACCACCCTTTGGTGAGACCACCGTAATGATCGTAATGGAAATGAGTAAGGAAATAAGCAGAGCATCCTTCAATTAAACCATAACGAAATGCATCAACAGAAAAGGTTGTTCCTGTAAACAGTTGCATCATTTCATTAACTTGAAGAAAACGGGCATATATAACATAGAAATAAAAACCGACTCTATCTTCACTTACCAGGAATTTTCTTGTAGAAAGGACAATTACGAGGTCGATTCCTATTAGAAGTCGTTGTAGTTGTCGTGTTAATGTTCGTAGATTTACCAAAAACTTTTGAAATCGATTCTCCAGGGTTAATTGCAGGGCCGGTCTTCAATTTCTTGAGTGGAGGCGGAGATAAAAGGAGAGGCTCATGCTTTGGGTTTTTTAATCCCCACATTTCCAATAGATTAGCCTGTTTTAGCTTTCTGTCCAAATGATTATCTCCGCCACTGGTAGCCGGCGGCAACAAGCAAGACCAATCGGTTCCACAGCTATAGAAATCGGCGGCAAAACTGTCTTCTTCTTCTTCTTCTTCTTCTCCATCTCCGCCTCCCTCCTCGTCCACCTCAAACTCATAATTTTCTTTTTCCTCATCTGTAAACTCATTGTCGAACCCCAACCATTCGCTATCGCCATAACCAGATTGGTTCATCTTCGTCTCCACCATGTCCTTCTCCGACACCGTTTTTTCAAATTGTATATTTTGGAGGGCCGATGGTTTCTATTTCCCGGTCTACCTGAGATTCCAAATTCTGATCATTTGAATTTTGAGCTCAACAGAGATCGACTGTATCTGATTTCAACCTCATAAAAATGAAAAGTAACTCGCCACCATTCGCGCCGTGTAAAATCACCCACTTGTAGCTATAAAGAAACTGTAATATTTCCATAGCAGCTTTTTTTTAGTAGATTTTTATTTAGCAGCCTAAAGACTAATAAAAGTCAATTCTGGTATTCCTAAATTGTCTCCTACGATCTGGGAGGAACAGGGAAGCAAGAAATAACCAAAATGCGATAGGGCAAATGCAAATAACCTATTATCAGATTGTCCATACTATAATGGTTAATGCATGGATTATAGAAGATTCCAATTTTATTATCCTAATACTGTGATGGTTCATCTACACCGACTTAATACTTTAAGGTTTATATAAAGAGTGATTTTCTCGATTTAAGAACTTTCGTATCAAAAACTCGAACTCAAAATTTAATATAAAAATATCTTTATTATAAATTTTTTATTGTTTAAAAATTCTCATATTTTTATTATTATTCACAATTTCAAATATCATAATTTTATGTAATTGTGTAAGTCATATTATCAATAATTTGTAATACATTTTCTTGTCTTATAAAGGAGCAAAGTTACTTATGAGTTGTGATCAGTTGGTAACGCAGGCTGAGTATGTGTAAAGAACTTTGAAGTTTAGTTTCCATTAAATACTAAATACACTTGCAGAGATGAGATAAAAATGTGACTAAATTCTGAGCCGAATTATACGATCTATAGTAATACGGTCCGGATACTGGTGAGTTAAAAAAAAAAGGTTCAAGAAAAAATTAAATTAAACAAATAGTATTATAATTTTTTTTTCATACCCATGATAAAAAAAAAAAAAAAACCTTCATTTCAGCCTTGTTTAAGGCATTGTTTGATGATATATCATAGATAATGTAATATCGTCAATGAATACGATGTAAAAGTTTATATTTGATGGCAAGTAATTACCTCTCAATAAAAAAAGGAAAAATATATGAAATTAAAATACTATCTCTGTTTCATAATAGTTGTAAATATTTGAGAAAATACATTGTTCCAAAATATTCATTAGAGTCGTGGTTTCAAAGAGTAATAAATATTTTTTTTCATGTTTACCATTTGTATGTGACCGATAATTACTATTTCAATTTAATAATTTTTTTAGAGAATTAGTATTAAATGAAATATAATATAGTCAATTTACCTAATAATTTATTATAGTTTTGACAGATTTAATAATTTTTTTTAAAAAATATAATATTTCAAATGTAACAAATAATATAAAACAATATTATGTCATTATTGAATTTTAATTAGCATAAAAAAATTTGCCATATACGATTGTTTTGTAAAACATATGTTTTTTTTTTTTAAAAGAGTATTATTAAATGAAAGAGCGTAAGAGACAAGAATATAAAAAACATGAGAGGGAAGACTCTCCCATATTTTAAACCTAGCCTCAAATCGAGCCACCTAAGCAAGCTCATGGGTAATTGTATTAGCTAGACGGCTAACCCAAGCTATAAACAGTACACTAGCAATAGGCAGTAGGGACTTACAGTCATCAATTACCAAACCAAACTCAGAGGAGTCAAGAACATTACTATTCATGGCAAAGGCAACAGCTTGAGCATCATCCTCAATCACTACATCACCCAAATTCTATCCATTAAGCCACAAAAGCACCTCTCTAAGCTCGAGGGCCTCAGTGAATCATGCCACAGAGATACCCAGCAACTTACTTGAAATCCCAACAACAAACTGTTCCTGAGCATCACAAAGAATAGTGCCAAAGTATACCTCACCTCTATTATAAACTGCAACATCAATCTTGCACTTAAACAAACCAGCTTTTGGAGGAACCCAAACAGTACATGACGAATGAGATTGAGTCGGAGAAGCAGCCTACCCACTCATTCTCGCAGCACAACAGTCATCAAGGAATTTATGAGCCAATGAGCAAGTGAAAGTGGGAGAGACCTACATATTTTGCCAAACCAATTAGTTCCTATAAAACCATATATACCATAATAGATAGCTGCCTCCTCAATCTGACGTTGGGAACCACTCTGCAGCAGCAATGAGAACCAATCAACAAAATTACCATCCAAAACTCCCACTACAGGAACATGAATCGCCAAAAGACACCCTTTTGCTCTGGTACAAGCCACCAAGGCATGCAGCGTATTTTCAGGCAATCCACAAGCTTCACAAACATCATTAAGGTGAATTCCCTTAGTACTCAAACGTACTCTAGTAGGCAACAGATCACGACAGGGTCTCCAAATAAATTGTTTCACTTTGGCAAGCATATGCGATCCTTATACCCTCCTCCATAGCCACTGATTGTCAATGAAGTAACGTTACAAAGAAGTTGTAGACGCCACCTTAATAGCATTAGTCTCGTAGCTTCCTCTACGAGACTAATGCTATACTAAGGAATCATCTCATATCTGCAAGCTAATTGGAATCTATAAAATTTTGTTAGCCTCCTCAGGTACAAACGACCCACAAACCAAATCACAGTCCCATGTTGTATTCTCCTCATTAAACAGCTCAGCAATAGTAAGAGTCTCAAACCCTTCGACCATAAGAGAACGAATAAAGAAGGGTGTATCCGGGGGGAGCCAAGGATCATTCCATACCGAAATTTTCCTAGTATCACCTAAACTAACAAATTTTTCGCTAGCAAAATGCTCCTCCATATAAAATTGGGATTAGACGATAAGGTAGCATCCATATAATCCCCCTTGGGATAATATTTAGCTTTGTAAACACGAGCTAAAAGAGAACCTGGGTTACTGAGAAGATGCCAACGTTGCTTACCAAGAAAAACCAAATAAAAGCTATGAAAATGGCAAAACCTCATAACTCATAAAAATTTTCAGAACACACAATCGAATCCAATAAAGCCATTGGATACCCTTCCTTTCTGCAATTGGACCCCACCAAAATGTATTGAGAAGTTTTTGAAGCTCATCATATATAGAGGTTGGCAACACAAACACCATCGTACAATACGAAGGAATAGCTTATGCCACTGCTTTAATTAGCACTTCCTTTGTCGCTTCAGACAAGAACCTGTTCTTCCAACTTGAATAGTGCGCCACATTCGATCACGAGGAAAACTAAAAATAGTCTTCTTTTTTCCCACCAACGAAGGCAAGCCCAAAATACCTGCTATGATTAAGAGAGTTCTGCAATAAACTCATAATAACCCGCAAACCTCCATACATCCCCAGTATTATTCACAATGTGAGAATCAATAAAGTGAGAAGAATAAGAACTAATTTGAACTTGGGTCACATCTTTCTACAACAATGCTAAACCAGCACTCTGTCCAACACTATCAACTGCAAAAGCCCTATAAAACCCTAATCTCACCCTTATTTCTTTTATTTTTTCTTCTATTTCTTTTTCACTAACCAGAGTTTCTATAAGGAAAAGAAGCTCTAGTCGATGGCATCGAACCAATTCACACAAAGCTAATATTGCCCGAGGATTGCCAAGTCCTCAACAGTTCCAGTTAATGTAACTCATGACTCTTGATGGGCTTGGCTACCAGGACCCACCTCTGGTGATTCGTGAGTGATAGCTACCAAGCCCACAGGGTTACTACCAATTACCCCTTCCATGGGATCTATAATAAGTTGATCATTGCCTACTTGTGGCCTTTTCTTGCCCTTCAAGATGTCCAACTCCAAACCTTCTTCATCTTAGACGTTACTTAAGTTAGTAATAGTCATAGTCCCATGTAGAGAATCTAGGAATGATGAATTTAGAACCTGCACGAGAGTAGCATTAACCCCTTTCCTCACCGCAATTATCGGCTTTGGCAAAGGTTTACCAAAATCCCAACTCTCAGCCCCCGAAGTCAACGAAGCACCCTTCAGATCTCGAAACCACTAGGTGTCATCCCTGCCCGCTGCACTGTACCTCATCGGAGCCCACAACCATATGCCCCTTCCCCGCTTCACCTCCTCATTCACATGGAAGAGCTGCTCACAAAAGGAATCACTATGACCAAGACAACCACGGATAAAATAAAATGTGGGCAACTTTTCGCACTTAAACTAAGCAAAGCACTTGACTCCATTACGATTTTGTAATTTCTTCCTTCGCTTAAGGGATTGTCGAACATCCAAGTGAACCCGAATCCTCATATACCTTTGCCAGCCGCTACTATCATTATTGGTTTCATAGTCAACAAACTATCCCAGAAATCCTGCCAGCCGTTTGGTAAGCATTTCAGACATAAATCCCATAAGAAGATCATGCACTTGCACCCACAATGGCACCATGAGAGGCTCCTCACCTGGTGGTTTTTTATTCAATATTAGTAGGTTATTGTTGAAAGCCCAGGGGCCACCATTCCACACCCGTTTAACTCCCACTGCATGAAAATATTAAAAGAGAAACAGTTTCGGCCCTATCTCAGTAATACAAATATCCCGACCAAGATGCCAAAGACTTGCCAGTGTCATTTTCATCGCACCATAATTCACACGTTTATTCATTAATAATTGCCTTACCAAACTATAATCAATCTCCTCCTCTACTCTGGTCGTAGTCTAGACCTCCACCGGAGCTTCATCCAGTCACCCAGGTTCATTAATGTCAGGTTGAACTTCGTCCATGATCAGATCTTAAACGAACCTCCACATGCACACAACATGACTAATAGCACATGCATAAAGCAAGAAAACCCAATGAGAGGGTTCATCATAAAATGTATGTTTTTATTTTTATTTAAGCATCATTAATGTTTTTAATTAGGGCGAATTACTATTACGTCCCTATATATTAGTGAAATACACTAGTCGGGACATGCTTTTTATAAAATACATTATTACGTCCCTATATTATAATCCCATTAGACGTTTTAATCCTTCCTTCTATTTTTTTAGTATTTGACCATGAGTTAAAGAACTAAAACGTGATCAAAAGAGAGTTTTTTATGACTAAAATACCCTCACCATACTCTCCTCTTCCTCTCTCTATTTTTCTCTCTCTTCATCTCCCTTAGCCTTGCTTTCTTCTTCAGTCCTCAAAGCGCTATTGTGCCCATTAAGCAAGCTTGATTATCTTCTAAGGTAACCTATTAGCATCACCTACTCACTACTCTATTTTTGTTTTTGTATCAAAATTTCACATTGCCAATCAATGTTAGTTTTGAATCTATATTTTCGAAAATAGCCATGCTAAGAACTTCTCCAAGGATTATCCATGGCCTACTCAAACTTCATTATTATCATCATATCCCTAACTCAAATCCATCATTTGCATCAACATCTTCTCTTGTCTTTGGAACTAGCACCTAACTTACTCGACCTTATTCAAATAGAGCCTTTAATTCCACATCTTTCAACTCTCAAATCTATTCTAACTCATATTTTTCTTCAAGACTCGTATAGATCACCCTACTCGGAGGAGAGAGGTGAGTTGCTTCTAAGAGGACAGAGCGACGATTCAAAGTAAGATTGGTAAAAAACCAACTTCGATTATGAAGACATAATACATTGTTATTATTAAATGAATTTACACTTATCAAATATTTCAACACAAAAAAAAAACTGAATTTGTGAAAGTTATACCTCAAATTCATTTTTTGTGGTCTTAGGCTAGCGTTCTGGTGGTGGTAGGGCGGCTGGATAAAAAAAGGAGGTGGTGATGGTGGCTTGGGCAATAGATTTCATTAGGGTATTTTCATCTTTTCTTAGCAATTTAACGGAAAAAATCATACAAAATAACGAAAGGATTAAGTGTTGAACGATATCATAATTTAAGGACATGATATATATTTTGTAAAAAGTAGGTATTAACTAGTGTATCTGACTAATATATAGGGATGTAATAGTAATTCTCTCTTTTAATTAACTTATGTGTGTTTTTTTTAATCTAAGTCCAAAATCGTACACATCCTAAGTTTTGCCCCTTGTTTTTTTAGTATTGTTTGCCGGTTCTTTCGTCACAGGAGAAATTTATTTTTCGGAAAAAAAAAAGAAAAAAAATGAAGTTTGGTAAGTTTACATTCCATAATTAAGTGGACTCTAATCAAGCCACCTGAGGGGAAAAAATGATAGTATACGCACATCTTGAAATAACCAGCCTAATCGAACGGCTGATAAAAGGTGGACGTGTAATTAGTAGTAAAATTGCAGAAAAACACGAGTTGTAAGAATTATAAAATGGAGTAACGCATAGCAGATTCTTCCGCCGACAGCTTGAGTACGGACGAAATACCGGTCCGGTCCGGTCCATATGGTAAAGCATCACGATTATGGCATTGACCCAACAGCAACACCTTTCTTCTCGTCTCTAGACGCCTCAGACCCGTCAAATTCTCTTTCTGCGTTTCTTTCTTCGTTCTCCTTTCCTCTCCTTTCCTTTCCTTCATTTTCTTTCCGACCAATGCCAATATAAAACCTGACTACTGGTGTTTTTACTTTTTTTTTTTTTTTTTATTTCTTAACAAACAAGAATTATATGCAATTACAAGGTATTTAACGGAGAAGAAAGAGGAAAAAAGAGACCTTCTTGCTCTTTGTATCTGCTGCTAGTTAATTGTTATAGAGAAGAGAGATAAGGATTGCGAGGTGAAAATTATTTCTTCTTCTTCGTGTTTGATTACTTTTAGTTTTCTTTCCTTTAAATCCTTAATCTTCCTTTTGGTAAATTGATGGATCTGCATTTCTTGCGTTCTAATTTGTTAGATCAAGAATCGTCTTTTTTTGACTTTTTCTTTGTGGAGATTTAAATTTTAATTGATGATTGCAATCTGAAGTACTTGTCTTTATATTTTTTCTGAATGCCCGACTTTGTTTTTTTGTTTCGTTAGATCTTAACATTGACATTTACTAGAACAAAGATAGACTTTTTTATCAGCTCTTTATGATCACTACACAGTTTTATTTAATTTATAAATATTTGCAGGTAAAGGACAGCGATTTGTATTCATTTCTATCTGCAAATTATTCTTTCTAGAAGTGGGTGCTGGAGACTGTCTCTTTTGAACCACGGGAGAGAATTACTCATCTTTTTCTGGGCACTTGTTATTTTTGTCTTTTTTTACTGTAAGAATCGTTAGTCATTGAATCCATATAGCTTTTGGATTTGAACTGCATGTGGGCTCTCCTTTGGAGCTGCACACGCTCTAAGCCATGGGAGAGTGGATCATTGGAGCTTTCATCAATCTCTTTGGTAGCATTGCCATCAATTTTGGGACTAACCTTCTTAAATTGGGTCATAATGAGGTATGTTATCTTCTCTTTCTCTTGCTCAATCCATATATCTAATCTGTAGAATTGAACAGTTCTCACATGTTTGCAAATTCTTGTAGTTGTTATAGGTTTATGCTTAAGTTGATTTGACACTCTCATCACTTTCATACTAAAACAATACAGGGTAAAGCTGTTATAGCCTGCTAAATCCTTATACAAGTCCTGAATTGTTATAATTTTATGTTTCATTTTGCTAGTGAATAGCCCATTTATCTATGTTAACAATATATGATCTTTACGAGTTTGCATTTTACTAAGCCATGAACTTCTGAATTTAGCACTGAGGCAAACGTCATCTTGTTCATACCCCAATTTAATAGAGAGAAGTTAGAGATGTCAAATACTAATTGCAAGGTCTTCCATTATAATTGAGCTTCAATGCATCTTGCTAAACTATTTGCAGAGAGAACGGCATTCTATGCTAGACATTGAGGGAGCAAGTGGGAAGAGTCATTTGAAGCCAATCATATACTTCCAAACTTGGAGAGTTGGTAAGATCTTGTCTCAATGGAGTTAAATTACTTGGGGAAGTTCTCATAGTTAATAAAGTAATTTAATATGTAATTGTCATCCTTATATATGTGATATTTTTCATGCAGGTATTTTATTTTTCTTTTTTGGAAATTGCCTTAATTTCATCTCCTTTGGATATGCTGCTCAGGTCAGTATGGACAATATGTTGCTAGACTTTATCACCTGATTCTGATGAGATCTTATCGGGCTTATCTTCATATAAATGTGGTCCTTTACTTCTTATTCTGTTTTGATGACCATTGCATGGTTTACATGATCAGACAACATATTTGTGCTTCCTTTTTTCAGCTTCTAATTGTGTTTTATTCTCTCTTCTTGCTGTCTAGTCACTTCTTGCTGCCTTGGGATCGGTTCAGTTTGTATCCAACATTGCTTTTGCGTACTTTGTGTTGAACAAAATGGTGACTGTTAAGTATGTTAAAGCCTGAATTGATGAGTTTCATAACAGTGTGAAATTTTATGTGCCACCTTGTTCTTATTAAGGTGATATTCAGTCACTGATTTACCCCTTTTTTTTTTTCCTTTTTTGGCAGAGTTCTTGTAGCTACAGCCTTTATTGTTCTGGGCAATACTTTTCTTGTTGCCTTTGGCAACCACCAGTCTCCTGGTATGTCACTTGCTCTTGAAGCATGGTATGTAATTTCTGTTGTATGCATATTTCTGTATGGTCTTTCTGGCCTATTCTTGCTTTTTCTTTAACATGGAGTATGCTAAAACTAGTCTTGTGAAAGCATGTCATGCCCAAAACATATAGTATTTGGTAAAATACTATATTGACCAAAATCTAGTGAATCACTAAAATACCAAAAGATTAATGTGAAATTTTATTGTGAAGTTCCATGGTCTTAAATGGGCACATACATTAGTATCCAGAGTATTTAAATTTGGATATGGTTAAATTTTGTCTGAACTTGAAAACAGAAAGTGGGAAAAACTTTTGTTTGCAGTTTGTGGAACAATGATATGGTTCATGGTGGGAACATATAAACCATAAATGCAGTAATGCACTTTGTTTCTCATAAATATGCTTTCAATCTATTTTTGTTTTAAATTAATAGAAAACTTATGATGTTATTATAATTGCACTAACACTTGCTGCTGAATTTTGTTGTGCTCGATTGCACGTGCACGTTATTTCCATGTTTACTAATAGTACTTGTTTTAGTAAGTTTATTAGAAGTTCTGAGGGTGAACATGGATACGAATATGAGCAAAAAATTAGAGCTAGTTACCATGCTGATATCTTTTAATTATTTAGAATTGGTTGCTTTGCACAAGCATGGATTTTTCATCCCTTTTATTTTTCAGGTCCTCACTTTAGGATTTGTCCCCTATATGTCAAAAATTAGGCTCATTGTTGTATGATCAAAGAAATTTATTTATTTTTTTTAATCTTATCAGTATACACACTGGAGCAACTGGCGGAGAAATACAGTAACATGAGTTTCCTTCTTTATTGTATGATTTTAGTCGTTGTTGTTGCCGTGCATCATTACATTTACAGGTAAGTTCTGGTAATTGGTAGTTTTATCTCTTGCTCTTCTTTTGAATAAATTCACCAGTCACACTCTCTTTCTTTATCTTATCATAAAATATTGAATATGCAGGAAAGGAGCACTTTTAATTGCTGTTTCCGGACAAGACCTTAGACCTTATTGGCAGATGCTTCTTCCTTTTTCATATGCTGTAGTTTCTGGTGCAGTAGGATCATGCTCAGTTCTGTTTGCAAAATCCCTGTATGTTACCCACCTTGGATATTTATGCTTCTAAGACATGATTGGGACAGTTGTCTGTCCATATTTATTCTGATGGCAAGTTTTTTCATTTCAGATCTAATCTGCTAAGGTTGGCCATGTCTAATGGTTATTCATTGCACAGCTGGTTCACTTACTCCATGGTTCTTTTATTTTTTAGTACAGCTGGATTTTGGGTAAGATGTCACCAGAAGTCAAACTTTATCCCTTCAACAATATAATGGTCCTTCCTAATGGAGATGATGAGTTGTCAAAGTTCTTATCAAATACACTTTCTACCTGTGCAGATGACAAGGTTGAACGAAGGATTGTCATTATTTGATGCAATCCTTATTGTTCCAATGTTTCAGATTGTTTGGACTTTTTTCTCTATTTGTACAGGTTTTGTCTACTTTCAGGAGTATCAGGTTCTCTCTCTCTCTCTCTCTCTCTCTTTCTCTCTCTCTCTCTCCAGTTTGGTTGAAGTCTTTATTGTTGTTTCTATTGTTGGTCCAAAATTGATAAGCAAATGTAGTCATTGCTGAATGCGGACGGCAAAAAGTAACCCACTAGAAAATCTAGCTGTTGATTCCATGAATTGTTATGTTGATGGTCTATTAATTCTGCTCACTCTTCCTCTCTCCTTAAGACAGTTTTTAACCCAGCAGTCTGTAGCAATCCTTTTTATTTTCTTTTGGGCACTTTTCCTAGAAAATGAATGTCGGAATTATTCTTATAATTCTCATGGACACTATTAGCTGATATTGAGAATGGCTTTATTGATGTGCTAGTCCAGAATTTGCATATTTGAGTGGTGACATGCATGCAGATGTGCATTGCGGGCATCGGTTCAATTTTGATCATTCATTCTTACGTTATTTAATTGGATATTTTATCATCTGACCTGTTAAGCTTATTGATCCTTATGACAGGTATTTGATGCACTTAGGACAACGATGTTCGTACTAGGGATGACGTGTGTCTTCATTGGCATTTCTTTGCTTGCACCTGATGAGCCAAGAGGTAATTCTCATTTGGTTTTATGTGAGATGTAATTCCACAGGAACAAGAATTGAAACTTGCATTGACATTTTTCAGGTGGTGAGGTAAAAGATAATGCATCTTTAGTTTCAGTCATGTCTTCAAGTGAATCAGACAGGTATTGTTCGTGAACCTCTTTAAGTTGATACGAACATAATCTATCATGTTCACTTAATTCTAGCTTTTCATTTGAAAATGCGTGTTCATGATTTTATGTGACAATTATTTTCACTGATTCTTTCCATGCATGCATTTGGTATAGGTTGGTCAATCCAGTTGAAGATGCACATAATAACGACCCAAGAACATTCGTGCAAGGAGTAACGGCAAAGGCTATGGAGGTGGTAGCCAAGGCAAAGGTTAATAGCAAATGAAATGATCAATCTTGGTCTTTTTTCTTGCTACATTCAAATGAGGGATAAATAAGATTATGAATTAACAAACGGCTAACATTCTTGTGGCAGGCTGCTTGTTCTTTATCGCTGGGTTTTGGAGAGGACTCCATCAATGCATCTGCAATCCTTGTAATGCCCATGGTGTCATCAAAGATAACAGGCTTCAGAGGAAGCGTATTTGACCGGCCTAAGATTTTCTCTCTCAGAAATTCCGGGTGGAGTAAGATCTCAATGGATGAAGATGGTGTCAAAGTGTTGGACTCAAACCCAGTACTACCTCAAAGCCTTTGATAGCAAGTGGCAACAATGAATATTACGAGTTTGCCATGAGGAATTTCTTTTTTTCCTTATATTTGTTCCACTTTAAGTTGTATTTGTTAATAGCATTACAGTTTGTTTAGGATTGAGTGGTATATACTTTGTCTGAAGCATTAATTCTTGTAGTTTTGAAACAGCACAATATTGTATATTCTTTGCACACTTGATTCAAAGGAAAGGAAATATTTTTTTTTTTTATTGTTTTTTCTATTAGAAGTAAAAAAGTTGGTTTTATTATAATTGCCTCTTTATTCCTAATATCAAGGAAAAAATAGAAATTTATTTTAGAAAAAGGAGGGTAATGTTAGATTAAAATAACAAGGTTTGATAATCATATATTATACTCATGCCTACTAACGTATTTTAAATAGATTTATGACTTCTAATTTATTTTTATTTCTATTTAAAGCCAAATTAAACACCCTTTTAAATTGTCAATAATCGAGCTGTTTGACCCAACTGATACTAACTGAACCAAATTGACAAGTTTGGCCTGATTTCCAGTGCAGCTCCGTTTCAATTAAGATCCACATTCAGTTTTCGGTTTTTTATGGTTCGATCTGGTTCAAAATAAACCAACCCGTTTGCACATCGCTACCGTCTATTCCAACTACGATCCAAAGGTTATCGAGCCATGCACAAGGGATATATTAATATATTATTCCTTTTTATTAGGCAAGAAAAAAAGAAGAAGAAGAAATTCAGTTATTCCATGAGATTAACATTTACGATTTAGTTAACAGTATCAATGGTTGGGTCCAACCTAGAGGAGGAAGAGTTTCATGCAGAAGCTAAAGCATTGGTGTTTCCCTGGCCGGAGATTATGTTCTTGCCGTTTCTTCTGGACAGAAGCAGAAGCACATCAACTCTCTCGATCACCAATAGAACCAGACACATGCATTTCACTCGTCAAACAATGCACCTCTCTCCATTCCCTGAAAATCGTCCACGCTTCCATGCTCCGATCTTACCTTCACCTCAACCGTTACTTCTTGACCAATCTTGTAGTCCAATATGCTTCATTCGGCTCCATTTCTCAGGCTTACTCCCTCTTCTCTTCTTCCCACTCGTTTGACCCCTTTCTCTGGAACGTAATGATCCGTGGCTTCGTCGACCATGCCCAATATCATCGTTCAATTCTTTTATATAGCCAAATGCTCCAACTCGGTGTTCGACCTAACAATTTCACCTTCCCTTTCGTTCTCAAGGCTTGCGCGTGTATTCGCGATGTTAAATTTGGTGTTCAGATTCATAAAGACGTTGTAGAATTTGGGTACGAATCTGATGTTTTTGTTGGCAATTCTCTAATCTCTATGTATAGTAAATGCGGAAGCTATGAACTTTCTCGACATATGTTTGATAAAATGCCTGAGAGAAATATCATTTCTTGGAGTGCAATTATTTGTGCGTGTTCCCTCAATTGCCGTTTTGAAGAAGGGCTTCTGTTGTTTCGGCAGATGTTGCATCAAGGAATTAGACCTAATAGGGCTGTCATTTTGAACGTAATGGCTTGTGTTAGTCGGGAGCATGAGGCTAATGACATCTGTAGAGTTGCTGCTGATTTTGGGTTTGGTTTTGATCAGCATGTTAGCAATGCAGCATTGAGAATTTATGCACAATGTGGAAGAATGGATTTTGCTCGACGTATATTTGATGGGATTTTGAATAAGGATTTAGTGACATGGGCATCCATGATTGAAGCTTATGTACAAGCTGATTTGTCTCTTGAAGCTCTATGCCTGTTTAAAAGGATGATGTTGCAAAGGATATTCCCTGATTCTGTCACCCTTCTTAGTGTGGTTCGAGCTTCTTCTGTTCTGGCTTCTTTCCAATGCGCACGAGCAGTTCACGGAATCATTATTTTAACTGGTGGGTTCTTCGACAATCAGCTGGCAGTAGAAACTGCTGTTGTTGATCTATATGCGAAATGCGGTAGCTTAATTTACGCTAAAAAAGTTTTTGATAGGATGCGGGACAAAAGTATAATCTCATGGAGCACCATGATTTCGGGATATGGGATACATGGCCATGGAAGAGAGGCCTATAACCTCTTCGATCAAATGAAAGCTTTAGTAAGGCCGGATCATATAGCATTTGTGTCAATATTGTCAGCTTGTAGTCATGCAGGTTTAATTGCTGAGGGATGGGAGTGCTTCAATTCCATGGCCAGAGATTTTGGAATCAAACCAAGAAGCAAACATTATGCATGTATGGTTGATCTTTTAGGCAGAGCTGGCAAACTAGATGAAGCTCGAGCTTTTATTGACAGAATGCCAATAAGGCCTGATGCAGCTGTCTGGGGGGCACTTCTTGGGGCTTGTAGGATACATTCAAATATAAACTTGGCTGAGATACCGACCAAAGTATTACTTGATTTGGATGCAGATAATCCTGGGAGATATGTTCTCTTGTCCAATATTTATGCATCTTCTGGTAAAAAAGGAGACGCTGATAGGATCAGAACTCTAATGAAGAAAAGAAGGGTGAGAAAAATGGCTGGTCATACAATTATAGAGATTAAAAACAAAGTCTATACATTTGTGGCTGGGGATAGATCACACCCACAATCGGATTTAATTTACTCAGAATTGGAGAGAGTAATGGATAGAATTCGCCAAGAAGGGTACACCCCTGATGTTAACTTTGTACTGCATGACGTTGAAGAAGAGACAAAAGAGAAAATGCTATATGTGCATAGTGAGAAGTTGGCCATTGTTTTTGGAATCTTGAATTCAGAAGCAGAGAGTGTGCTCAGAATTAGGAAAAATCTTCGAGTTTGTGGGGATTGCCATAGTGCTACCAAGTTTATCTCCAAAGTTACAAGAAGGGAAATTGTAGTGAGAGATGCACGCAGATTCCACCATTTCAAAGATGGAGCTTGCTCTTGTGGGGATTATTGGTAGGAAATGTCCTTTTTTGCGTAAATCGTATTCTGAACACAATATTAGATGATTCCTGAGGCGAGATAATGCTGTTATATTTTATCTATCTTGGACAAGTTACATTTGCTTTTGAATGTTGGTTGGTACTTGACTATGTTAAAGATGTGATGCACGTGATTCTCAACCACTTATTATCCTATCAAGCTGTGGTCCATGTGGTGGGGGTAAATCTGAACTCCAAATATGTCCATTATCTGCAGGAAACATCCGTTATAAAATTGCCTTCTGTGTCAAAAATGGTAGGCCCACTGGATAGAGTAAAAATTTGAGAAGCTTCCATCAATATGGGTGAATTTGACTCAAACTTGAAAATTACAAGGGGTGTTCTATATATGTTATATTACAGTTGAAAATTCACAGTTGCCTTGCTTGGTTTCTTGGCTGTTTCAGTTTCTGCATCTATATATAAAAGGAATTTGAGAGTAGTCAATCGAATTGTGAGTCGATGGATTCAAAGTCCATGGAACTCAAAGTCATGTACTGCAAAGATCTGAAAGCATTCAATTTCTTCCAGAAACTCCTAGTATATGTCCTTGTTTCTATCGTGAGTGATGATGCTGAAAAGAAATTGAAGCAGAGCCAGCAACAGAGAACACCTGCAGACACAGAAGGAGATGGGAATCCTGAATGGAATCATGAGTTGCAGTTCGATCTGAGTGAGATTTCATTTGTGGATTGTGATCATCTTTTTATTCATTTTGATCTCCGCCATGAAGGACTCTATTTTGGTGATAAAACTATTGGTGAAGTTCATGTGCCCTTGAAGGATTTGATCCAAGAAAGTAGTGGGATCCTCAGGTTTCTGAGTTATCAGGTCCGATCTCCTGATGGGAAACCCAATGGAGTTCTGAATTTCTCGTGCAAGGTGCATATCAAGGGTATCAATATGGGAATTCACTTACCAACGAATGAGATCACTGGTTACTCTGCAGTAGTTCATCATGATAATGATCATCATCAGTCCTCAGAGATGTATCCTACATCAGAAGTTGGGAGCTCCTCGCCAAGAGTTCACTATCCTGCTGTGGAATTGGAAGACAATTGCCTGGAGACTTACCCTGCAGCTCAGGGAACAGAATATTCATCTCAAGAAAGTCATTATCCTCCACCTAATTCCCCTTACCCATCATCATTGCCACTGCCACCACAACCTCTGCCAATGCACCACCCACCCCCACCACCATCGCCATACGGGGAATGCTATCATCCCCCTTATCCATCAGGATTCCGTCCTTGGGCACCCAGTGGGGTTTATTACTATGGTGTGAATGCGAATTGGAACACGAGTGATGAACAATCACACAGTTTTGATAATGGAGAGAAATGGAGAAATGGATTTCGAGGTTATTGGAATAGCAGGTGAGACATTTTGTTTTAGATTTGAATATGCTTGATCTGTAGACTATAATTGTGAATGATCTGCTGCTATGTAAAGGAGAGGTTTTGCTTAATCAGCAATGTTTTTACCAATTACTCTTGTACCAAATATTATAAGGGTACTAAATTTTTTTGTAGTCTTCAATGACTAGACTTTCTTTTCTTATTTCTTTGTTTCGTAGAATATGCAAAGGTTAGGGTATTTTCAATAGTAGGCATTTGTTTTTTCATTTTTCATTTTCTCATGCTATGCTAGCAACTTAGAATGAATAAAAGAAGTGTATTGACTGATAAGTCCTATTTACATTTCACATTTGAGATTTAATCTGTATCTTTTTGAGATTTTCTTTTATTTACATTTCACTACAATTTTTTTTCCTCTTCGTTGTTGTTAACTTCATTATCTGTGATGTGTTATATCTAGACTGGTTGAAATTTCTACGTGTGTTTGTATCTTGAGAATTCTCAAATTCCAATCTACACATTTGATTTATTCTTCTAAGCTTTAACAAATTGTTCTGTTGATGAAGAAAGCATTGTATGGAAAAGGGTGAAAGCTATGCCTATATTTGATTTAATTGTTAAGAGCATTTGATTGGTCTTGGAACTAGTGCTCTAAGGCCAACAAGTTAAAGAATGGCTGGGGCAAGAAGCACTGGATTTGATTGGTGACTTATTGTTTCTCGTTTACACACGCAATTATTCCTGTTGAATCGAGTTCTGTCAAAACTTTTACATCTTACTGGGTTCTGATGGGTTATATATTCGTGGATTACTGAAGCTTGTAAATTTCTATTTCTTGTTTATATTTCCTATCTGCTCATTAAACTGGCATGGTTCAGGGTGTTCGCATAGAATATTATGAATAAGTTTTATTCATGGTTTTGGCTTTTGGTCAAAACATATGAAGTATTTTTTTCACTTGTCACAAAATTGCAATGCAATGATTTAATTGTTGTTGTTGACCTTTGAACTTGAAATGACTAGGAAAAGAGTTCAACCTGCAGACTACTTTCTTTGCTTTGGATTGTATAATTAAAATTATAACTGAATCTTTATGTTGGGAGTAAAATGGTTTTGGATGACTCGGTGTCTCTACACCTGGATGGTCGTTTTATTACTGTTGATTTAATTTTTCTCTTCCTGTTATTCAGTTCTTAGTAATTGATGTTACGAGGTTAGAAAACATCCAACCCTTTTATTTCTCTTATCTTGTTCTGGAGAGAGATAATTATGGATATTGGCAACTATTTAATAATGTTTTTGATATGCAATTGGAGAAAGGTTATGGATTATAATGTTTTTGTGTTTCTCTAAATGCCAACGAAAATGTGCAAGGAATATGTATATATATAGGTTTTGATAATTTCATTAGGAAAAGATGTATTTTAAATGTTTTCTTATTTAGATAGTTTAATGTTTATGAATACTTAATCCGTTTTTTCTATCTCTATTAATGGGCTTAGGCCCATGCCAATAGGTGTAAGCCCACTTGAAGCTGTTCCGATCATCCAAGAAGCTTTTCAAACCAAATAGGCCTCCTACGCCAGTTTTCTATCTCTGTTATTATTAGTAATGTAATAATAAAATTCATTTGATATATTATGATTATTGTCCTTTCAAAATCTCTAATTTAATATAATAATTAAATTTAAAAATAAATTATCATTTTGTATTTCTTTAATAAATAATAAATAAAAAATCATAAGCGTGGGAACATGACTTTTAATTTTTTTTCCCTACTTAAAAATCATCAATGATCCTCTACATATTTTAACTTTTCTTGCTAACTCTTATCTGTATATATATGGCGCCACTGCCTGCTTTTTGATGCCCCGTTAGGGGACAAGTCACCTACCAACACTTTTCTTGCTTAAGGAACACAAAACAGAGACAGAGAGTTTGGTCCAAAATAAAGAAAGAGAGACTCCAAATTAGTAGCATATAATGTCTGCCAAGGAACATTAAGTTATTTATCATTGAGTATGATATATTTTATAAAATACATTTTTTTTATATATTTGCACATGATCTTATCTATTTTAATCATCGCTAGCTTTTGGAGATAAAAAGACTAATTTAAAAGAAGTTTGTATTGCAGAGGATCGAAGTCCTAAATTATAGTGATTAACTCTATAAGGTATGAGTAATTTGAATTCTAGGTTTTTTTGTAGCTACTCTTTAACCAAGCATTTAAGGTCTTCTGCCTTTGCTCTTAATTCAATTATTCCTTGCTTCCAAATAAAGAAGAGTGAATAGGGTTGGTGAAAGTATGCACATCAGTGGGCCTTTAAAAGCCTAATCCTCTGTAGTAAACCAAAAGAAGAAGCAAACATTATTTCATAAGGCCCACACATTGGCCAATAGCTAACAAAAAAAATAGAATACCTTTTTCATATAATATAATATTATTATAAAATGGATATACACACCAAACGCCAAGCTATGATGGCTCACCACTCATCGAAACACAAGTAAACGACAACCCAACGTCTCAATTTGCCAGTTCATGAAATCACATTATTATTATTATTATTATTATTATTAATTGCAAAAATGAAAAAACAAATCCATCCACCAACCTGTTGATTTTTCTTTTCAATTTATATATGTATTTACATCTCTCACGGCAAAAGTGGCGATGAGTAAAAATATCCATCCGATCTAGAAAAATAAGACACAATAAATTATATGAATATAAAATATTTAATACAAGAAATTAATAATAATAGAAATCTCAAATAATAATAATAATAATAATAATTTTCTCCCAGACAAAAGCAAAGAAAGAATTCAACTTTCAACGGGAAGATTAAAGAACTAAAAATACTATCTATAGTTACAGAATTATTAAATTTTTTTCCAGAGCATAATAAAACTAATTAATCATCAATTAATTAGTTCGTGTCCTGATATTGCAGTAACTGCATACGACTTTGTAACCTTAACTGCTCATAAAACCTTCTGATAAATTCCTCGGCCTCATGATCAACCTGTCCACCATTTCCACTATCAACAATCTCCTCTTCCGATGAGTAATTCGAAACCCTAACAGAAAAGGGCGATGGAGAAGGGCTCCGCTTCTCACCGGAAGCGAACTGATCGGAATGAAAGTAATTAAAAGTATTATCAGGACTATTCTTTGGCAACATAACCATTACTGCTTTATTATTCTCTTCATCCTCATCTTCTTCCTCGACGACGTCTGGTATATTGATACAAGGGAAGTAATGATGGTGCTTTCGCTTTGACACGTGGAAAAAAACAGGATTAGGGCTATTACTGCAAGAAAACTCGTATTCCTGTATGCCATAGCTACCGCGTGTCATATGGCGGTGGTTGTGGTGGTGGTGAAGGAGATTGGTGACGGACTTTCTTAAGAGTTTACCTCTCTTCATCATGAGATTCATGTCCATGATTAACTTTCTTTTTGATACAAATCCCTTTCTTATCATAAAGAAAGTGACCCTTAATACATTCCATAACCTTTTGGCTAATACTGAGTTAACTCGTGGATGTACCTCCATTTTCATGAATTCTGATAAGTTTTCTGAGCAGGGGATACGATTAAGAAAGTGTGAGAGAGAGAGAGAGAGAGAGATCGATGGGTTTTCTTTGTTTCTGCTGAGGACCAAACCTCAGCAGAATAAAGAAAAACCCTGTGGTGAGAAAAATAGGAAGGCAATGGATTGCCTATTTATAGGAATAGTGAAGTTTTTTCTATTATTATTATTTTTAAAAATTTATTCGAACGGACCTAACAACCGCTCCCCCGGCGTTGCGCTTTTTAATTTATTTTGGCTAGGAAATCACAAACTAAATATTGTTCAATTATTTTTAAATGTACATTAAAGTTTTTAATAATAAGGTCTACATCTACAATTCTACATGATAGACACACATATACAAATAAATTTATTTTTTATTTTTTTATTCATTGGAAGGCTCAATTAGTTAAAAAAAATTACAAAATACACATAAATGAAAAAATCAATCAAACCATACATGGTTAACATTTAATTTCTAATTTATCGATACGATTTAAATTAAAACATGATTAAATCATTTAATTCTGCAATAAACTATATCAACCAATAATATTAATTATAGTGTAATTTCAATTTCCATTTTCCATTAATCTCAATAAAATTATAATATATCGCATGAATATAGTAATAATAATTACCTAATTATTTAAATTTAATATAATTATTGTGAAAAAAAAAAAAAAAGCAATCTCATCGCAATTTATTTATTTTTATAGGTGAAAATGTTGGGTCCAATAGACCTAACTCAAATTGATGTGATTTAATAATTTGAATGTGTGGAGGGCTTTGTGGCCACTTTTGGTCGGAGAAGAGAAAATAGAGACGTTTTAGGCTTTTTCAACGGTTCAAAAATAGATGATCTGTTTAAGCAAACAAAAAGAAGTTTCCTTTTCTCTATTTTCAATTTAATACCAAAAGGCTAAACAAACTATGGGCAGCCTGTAGTGGATCTTTAATTACATTTCACATGCTACATTATATAGCTAGCTATGACTTTCACTTTATTATTATTATTTTTTATTTCATATTTATTTTTTATTAATATAATTCATTTCATTCGAGGGTTTCAATATTTGGATTTTTCTCATAATATGATGAAAATCAGTTTCATTTTAATATATTTTATCTTTTTTTTTTGAATTACAATCTAATTTTAATTCAAAATAATATAATATTTGTTATCCATTAAGAAATAATTGAAAGTTTTTATAAAAATATAAAATTAATTAGAAGCAAAAACATGAAAGGCTTATTATTCCAAGTACCTGAAGTAGGGGTTAAGTCCCTTTTCTTTCCTTTTGCCACTCGTCAATAAAGAAGCAATGGAAAAGTTAACTTTCTTTATTTTTTTTAATTATAAATAAATTGCAATTTCAAAACCATTAAGAAGGAAATTTACCAATCAAGAGAAGGTTTCTTTTATGTTCTTTCTCTCTTCTTGTAATATTTAATCTCCCACTTGTTTTGTTTTTGTTTTCTTGTTTACTCTCCCATTTTGAGCCATTTAAATGGAAAAGAAATGAGTTAAAATTTTTTTTTTTATTTACTCAATCCTTAATAATTATTTAACAAAAGCAAAAAATACTTTTGCAAAAGAAAACCATTAGCAATATTTTTTAATTTTAATGAAAAAGATTATAATATTTTTAAATTTTTATACTCTAAAAAAAATTCACATTTCTCATTTTGGTTAGAGGTACTTTCATCATGTGTTGGAAAATATTATTTTTCAAATTTCTAGATTATTTTTAGCAAAATCAAATTTTAATTCTTGTATTAAAGAATTAAAAAAAAAGTCATACTTATCAATTAATTGAATCATATCTTTATATTTAATAAAAAATTGAATCATTTATATAATGAAAAAAAAACTTGTAAAAAAATTATCTAATTGCCGATTCATAATGGTCTGATTGGTCTCGTCATTTATGTAAAGAATAAGAGGTTTCAAGTTCGTATCTTCTCTTATTTTCACCGATTTGTAATATAATTTCGTTTCATTTAAAAGCCTTTATTTAGGAAAAGATGTAATAAAAGCACAAGATAACCATTGATTCATAAAGGACACAAAAACAACATAAGTTTCATATGTAAATAAAAAACATGCCAAAAAAATTGGATTTTTATGCTCAACCAGCACTAATGCATGCAGTGTTTCATTCTTGCAAGCACGTTTTTTTTCTTTTTTTTTTCTTCTTTTCTTTTATTTTAATCACATGCATCTCAACTTTATTAAATTAAAATTAAATAATACTCGCACCTTGTCCTCCCATTAAGAAGTAAAGTGCTAGTATTTACTCTATCCATGGAGATGAAATCCTCAACATCACTTAATAGAGAATTGTGTTGAACTACTCATCTCAAATTCCCACTACTCGTTAGATTATTTCTTCTTTTCTTTTGGTTACAGTAAATTTCATCTTTTTCGCCTTAAAGCAGCTTTGGAAGAAATTGTTTTTTTTACTAATTTCTGAATGCTTATATTCAAACCCAATATGTAACTTTTTTTTTTCTTGCTTTCCCCCATGATTCTTACTTCTTAGCATAATTTAGATCAGATACAACTTTTTCTTCTGAAAAGCACATCTAAATAATAAAATAAATATAGTTGTTTATGCTTTTTCAATATTTATAATTATATATATTCAAATAATCATATAATATAGTTTATCATATGTATTTTTTGAATGGCAATATATAATTAAAGCCCAGTAAAGTGTTTGGGCTTATATGGTTTCAAATAATTTTCTGCTATCCAATAAAGATTTAGAGTCCCTTTCAAAAAAACTTTTTCTCACTAGTGCTTTGTTAGGGAATGGCAATTGGCAAAGCACTTGGCACTTTGTAGGATATAGCAAAGGCCTTACATCTAGTTAAGAAGGAGCTATTTAATATTGATGATGAAGAGCCCATTAAGAATGAATTAAAATATAAAGAAATAGGACTTTACACACACACACACTTCTTATATACTTAGTCAATATTTGGTTGTCATTTAAAAAAATTGTCACTTTTTTTATTATAATTTTATCCATTTTCTAGTGCAAAAAACTTATAAACTTCTATACTTTTATTTTATTTATTTTTTATTCATTGAAAGATTCAGTCAAAAAAATATTATGGGCTAATATAACATAGTAACTCTCTTTACTTACTAAATTGATAAAGATTCTTATTGTTAACATATAAAAATAAATTATTAAAATTAATAAATAAACCCCTCTAAAATAACTCTAAATAAGGAAATAAATTGAAACTTGAAATCCTGATTTAATATGGATTATTCGGACTCCACTATATATACACGTTAAATGTACCATAAAATAAAATAAAAGGCAATCAATTCCTCCCAAAATTCTGAGAGTTTAACACTTGTGATTGAGAGATTTGAATCAAACTTGAAATATAATACTTCCCACACCAGTACAAAGACCAACCATACCACACCTAGTTCGCATTACCGATTAATTTGATTGAGCGTGTACATCCACTATGGATGATGCTTTCCTTCAATTATTATTTTGTATAGATTAGCTTCCACTCAAATTTAAATACAAATCCAATTTTCATCCACAAAATATCTAAATTATCAATTTTTTCCTTATTCCAATCTACAAAACCCTAGTGTGCATATATAAATATATAAATTAAAATATGAAAAAGAAAAAGGGAATTTGTCATGCCCTGTTTCCATGGGCCGGATCGGCATTATGTCCTGGGAAAACTTAAGGCCATCAAGGTCCGTAGTAAGCTTAATATCTGATTTTAACACCATAATTATATGAAAATATTCTACAAGTTGGCCCATTATATTTTTAATGATTCAAACTATTATACGGCCTTATTTCATTCAACTCAATTGTTTTTTCAAAATTTTACATACACTTATCATTATTATTACAATCATAAAATTTTATCATAACTGTGAATTTTCTACTACTTTACAGTTATAAAGAATCATAAATGATTCTATTTTACATATTTAAATATTCCTTTAATTATTAATAACTAAACTGTCTTAAATTTTAAATTTATATTACTTACATATCCTTATCACTTTAATCAATAATTTCATAATATGTTCATTTCATCGACAATTCAATTCACACTATATTTTTATTTAATTCGCTTAACTATAAATTAAACAAATTAAATAATACTGCTCAATTAATTGTCAATCTAAATTGGCAGTGAAAATATAAAATTAACTGTAAAATATATCGATTGTGATTTGGAGTTCGGATTCAAACTCAGTGTGTGAAATGTAAATTTCTGCCTCTTGATTGCCTCGTCGAAGAGTAGCCGGCCGGTGACCGGACCACCGCATATGCTACTGTTTACGGTGGCCAGAAAATCGTGATTGCCCAGAATTTTGCAAGGGCACCACCAATCGACTCGATTTTTCAAGAGGAGTCCAAATCCATCCTCAGATCGCTGAGCCAGTGAATATTTGTTGCCGGAACAGCCTCGACAGCCACCTTGAGGTCGCCATTCATGGGGGATTCGCCATGCTAGCCTAGACGTCGCGATTGAGACCAAGGAAATGATCACACGAAAGAGTGGAGTCGATCGACACCCTTCCTTCACGCTGCAGCCGCTGGAATCACGTGGATCACCAGAAATTTCATCGCGCGACATTGTTCGATTTCCAGTCACGGTATCTCTCTCCATCGGCTTCAACTTCGCAATCCATGACCACTGTTGAGCTGCTCTCGTCAAGCTCTTTCATTTGGCGTGCTCGTCCATTGGTGTTGCTCGCAGGAGACCGGGGATCGATGGTGGCAGGAAAGGGAGACGATTATCAGGGAGAGAGATAACGGCGTGAGAGAGAAAGAGAAAGAGGGAATTTCTGAACAATTTGGTTCAATTTCAATTTTATCAAAATGATTTCGATTCGATTTGAGTCAATTCAATTTAACTCAACTATTTAGCCAGATTTTTATTTAATTTCAAGATTTTTTTCAATCGAGTTTAACTATTTAAATTTAATTTCTAGATTCGATTTGTAGCACACGAAATTATTTTTCAGTGGCTAAAGTTTATAATTAAATTTTAAATTAAAATTCTATAAAAATAAATTCAGGGATTATTTCAGAATTTGACAACTATAAAGCTAAGCTTAGCCATCCTACAATTGCTTCATAGGGAAAACAAAAGATATTAAGATTAAAGAATTCCATGTTGTGTCTTTCTAAAATTATCTAATTGAGCTAAACTAAAGCAATTGTTTTGGATCCATTCAAATTAGATTCATGCATACGGAGTACGGATCGTTCACAATTCAGTACAGAAAAAGAAGTTTCATTTTCCCTTTATTTGCCAAATTACTGTATATATATATATATATAGGTGGACCCACCTCCCAAAATGATTGAACATTAATAATTGGGTGCTTAATCACTTTCAAATAACAATAATTCTTTAAGGTCAATGATAAAATCAATATTAGCAGTTAAGTTTACTGATTATGTTGTTAATCATGCAGTTTTATAGTATTAATGTAGTTGAAAATATAATTGAAAAATGTCTTTAGTTTGCTAAGTTTATTATTTATTATATATATCCCATTGAGATTTTAATTAAAAATATATTTGTTAGTAAAATATATCATATAAATTTTAGAGATTAATTAGATTATAATAAGTACAATCAATAAATATTTTTTATTTGTATAAAAATGTTTAAGAGGAAAAAAGTTTTTTCCTTTGAAATAGGAATGAGAGAGGGACTAGAAGTGGGATGACAATTTTACCCTTTTCTTGAGTGCTTGATCCAACCTAATTTGATTTTATTGGATTTAAGTAGTGAATAAATTTGCTTAGGATAGATTTGGGTAATTAGTACTTTCGAATCCAGATTGGATTCGATTTCAAGATTTATATATTTATTATGGATCGCCCATTTAATTAATATTTTAAAAATATTTAAAATAATTATTTTTTTAAAAAATAATATATATACTTATTTTTTATTTTAAAAATAAAAAAATAAAAGAATATATTTTAAAATTAAATGAGTATTTAAGTGGATCAGGTAGAATAATTGTAATTAGGTTTGAGAAGGATTCAATTTACAATAGGAGATTAGGAGCACAATGTGAAAAAACTACTTCTTGTGTTAACTAATCTCACACTCAACTAAACAAATGGTAAAATCCAAAAAAAAAAAAAAAAAAAAAAGGAAGAAAAAGAAAAAAAAAAACATGATTAATTCAACGAAACCTTACTGGCTAAGGATTCGTAAGAAAGAGAGAGAGAGAGAGAGAGAGAGACATTGGATGCTTCTTTCTAACCCACCCGTTTGGTAAAAGGGAAAAAGAAGTGATCCACTTTTAGTTTGGAGTGTTCAAAATAATAAAAATTGAAAGCTTCATGGGGGTTGATGTCTCTATTCAACACAACTCCATTAAGCAAACCATGGTTTCTAAAAATCTTCACCAATTGCAAGTAATTATACAGTGTAGTGGTAAGTGTATATATGATCTGGCGATAGATTTAGATTTGAATCAACGTTTATTTAAATATTTATAATTTTTACTTTAAAACTAATCTATATATGATTTGATTTGAATTGAAAATTGATTTAAAAAATCAAGATGAAAATTGACCATAAACCCACTTGTACCAAATTAACAAGATTTGTTTAGGATAAAGTTTGAGGGAGCACTTACTTGCATATAGTGGTGAGCTGGGTTTCCTTCAATGATCCTCTACATCTAACTTAATAATTGAAAATAACCTTTGAAAGATCAAAATGCTGTCCTTAGGACCAAAGAAAGCTCTCACAACGTAGGGTCCATAACCTACTTTTTTTGGGTATGTGGTGGGTGCAAATATTGAACTAGAACCTAAAAAGGTAAAGCCAGCTCTTCTCCACTATGCCCTACTTCCCAACACAATACAACATACTCAGGTACTGCCATTCCATGCAAAATCACCCTTCTATCTTACCAAACCATTTTGAAGCCTATTAAATAAAGCCGCGTGTCCTTACCTTTATCACTTTTAACTTTCACTTTCACTTTTTCTTGAGTCCCACTCTCTCTCTCTCTCTCTCTCTCTCTTGCCCTTAAATATTTTATTATTTTTTCCCTCTAGGGAAGAAGTGAACAAAAAATGGAATCAAGAAAAGGCACTTAACCATCATCAGTTGGACGATTACCCACATAAGAGACCTACTTTGGTTCCTATATAAACCCCTTTTCTCTCTAGTTTTTCTTTCATGTCAAAGCACTTCTTGTTCTTGCATACAGCAAAACAATTCATCAGTCTCCTTCTTCCATTTGTGTTTTCTCTATTAAAGCTATTTTCTTTTGTTATTTGTATTACAGTAGTAAGAGAGCAGAATGTTGAAAAACAA
The DNA here is from genome assembly GCA_947857235.1 of Jatropha podagrica. Taxonomy (NCBI): domain Eukaryota; kingdom Viridiplantae; phylum Streptophyta; class Magnoliopsida; order Malpighiales; family Euphorbiaceae; genus Jatropha; species Jatropha podagrica. The sequence continues at coordinate 65,442 of CANUEP010072247.1, read as the reverse complement.
AGCAGCTAAATTCTTGAAGAGAATAACATTAGTATTGGCATCAATGGCCAAAGCTAAAACATTAGCTCTCAAAAGCAAAACCAATGCTTTGAGAACAAGATTAATGATATTTTCCCTACTGAGAGACAACAAGAAAATTCTTTTGAGCTCAATTTCTCAAAAGCTTCATGCTTTAGTTACCCAAAAGGAACATGACAAGAAACACGAAGAAGAAATAGAAGATCAAAGCAACGCCATAGTTCTGTATAACCATAGCTCCATGTCTCTTCCGAACCCAAGTGAAGCAGAGGTTATGGAGAATATTATAGCAGAGAATGATGCAGTACAAGAAAATGGCTATTGCTATGGCTATGGATATGAAGAAGAAGATGAAGAAGAGAAATTTCCAGATCTGACCCATTCGTTGTTTGATTCTGAAGATTTGCAGTTTGAAGATCCAGGTGGGTCAGTGATAGATATCGTGAAGAACTCAAAACAAGAAGCAGGAGAAGAGTTCAGTTTAGAAGATGAGATAGACCATGTAGCAGATTTGTTTATAAAGAGATTTCATAGACAAATGAGGATGCAGAAACAACTCTCTATTAAGAGGCATCAGGAAATGCTTGAAAGAAGTGCTTAATTTCTCTTTGCAAGTACGCTAATTTGCAGAGTACATGAATATTGGTGTCCAGCTCCTTAATTATGGCCAATTCTGCTAAACACATAATATTTTAATTTTTTGTTTTTTCTCTTTGATAAGTATAAATTTGTATATTATTGTATTGATGATCTTGAAGCTGTTACAAATGCTCCTTCTTGATTTAACTCAGTAACAAGAAAAGAAAACCAGAGCATGCCCTGTTTTATAAGGCATTTCCGTGCATTATCCTCTAGCTTATTTCACAATAAAAGGTTCAACCGTTCCAGTTATATTCCTCTTTCCTGCATAATTTGAATTTTAAAGCTTACGTGTATATATTCTACCCATTTATCTTACTATCAAATTCATGCACTGTCCTGTATATTTACCATGAACGAAGAGAGAGCCAAGTGTTATACATTTTTTCTTTTCTTTGGTACGCAGAAAATATTTAAAGAAAAAATAGATTATTAGAGTTCAAGTTCAACTTCCAACGTAAAAAAGAAAACTTCCCCACTATTTTTTCAAAGAGCAACTAGTAATCAAAATGCTAAATATGGTTCTTGCATTGCAACAACTTGATCATTGTCAGGGCTCATTACTACTAATAGAGGGAGTCTCGATAATTTTTCTTGGACATAAGAGCATTATGAATGTGGGGTAATACACCTCCAGATGAAATTGTTACATCGCCAATCAACGTATCAAGCTCTTCATCCATCTTCACAGCCAGCATCAGATGCCTTGGAGATATTCTGCTCTTCTTGCTGTCACGAGCCGCATTCCCAGCCAATTCCAACATCTACATGAATTTGAAATCTACCAAGTTAAATGGCTAGACAGGGCCTAGTCCATTAACGTTTCTGCTGTCAACAGTAAACACAACAACGAGATAATAATACAAAAAGAAGAAGAAGAAGAAGAAGAAGAAGAAGAAGATTACCTCTGCACATAGGTACTCGAGTACGCCAGCCATGTAAACACCAGCACCTACTCCAATTCTTTCTGCGAAGCGGCCTCTCTTTAGATATCTTACCATTCTTGAAACAGGGAATTGAAGCCCTGCCTTTTCAGACCGACTGACTGATTCTTTCTTTTTCTTGCCTACTGCCATTTCTGTTTCTACTTGTTTCAAATGTTGATCTGGTTCCATTTATATTGGAAATTTAAGGTATATGCGAAATTGATTGTGCATGGAGAATTGATCCTAATAAATTTACATTTTATTTCAATGTGATTTTTCGTTTTACTCTGTTTGTTATTACTATCTTCTAGATATTAAATTGTCATTGGAAATACAATCAAATACTTGATGCTTGACTTATAATTACTGGTTCAATAAATTCTTTCTACATGCACATGAAATTGTAAAATGAAACATTGTAGTTATTTCAGTTTTTGTTGATTTTGGAAACGAAGCATTCCTATTAGGAATTTTGTACGGTGGACACTGGACAGGGACTAGACTCTAAATTTGAGGGAGTTAAAGAAAATCTTTCAAAAATTAAATATTAAAATAGAACTTGTTTTTTCTGCTGTTTTATAAAATAAGTGTAAGTCCAGAAACACTGTGGTTAAGGTAAAAATTATAATTTTGGTTGGTCTGGGGTGAGCACGTAGAAAGAGGGTAGATGAGTCGATTCCCAAAAAAATAAAAAAAGGGTAGTAAGTCAGGACTTTCCCAAATTGGAATACTCAATTATTTCTACCTAAACCAAGGGCCATAAATCTAACCATTGGATTTGGCCCATATGGACAAACGGCTTCGAAAGTTCAAAGGCCGCTAAAAACGTTGCGTTGTTTCTTTCGTTACCAATTTCTCCGTGGCTCTTCTGCCGAAGTAAAAAACTGCAAGACACACGTATCCAAAAGCCTACCTTTTCCAGGTAATAAATTCTCAGCTTCTCAAAATTTATGTTGGGGAAATTTCAAATTATCTGTTTCCGGTGATGTTTTTGCATCTCTATAAGCGCAATTTATTTGAATTTGAATTCGTTATATCCTTCGTTTGAAATTTTTTGAATTTTTCTTTTTGGGTTTCACCTAATTCAAGTTGGTTCTGTTTTCCTTATAGCTGCAGATATTTTATTAGGGTTGATTTATGGAAATTGCAAATTCGGATAACCACTGCCAAAATTCAGCAGCCGTAGTAAGTTTTGATCAATATACAGGTATTTCACTTCATTTTTTCCTCCTTTTAGTTTTTGGTTGGTTCGATTGGAAATTTAAGAATAATTTATATTCTTTTTTTTGGACGGTATAGAAATGTCTTTCAAAGCTAGTTCCTTGATAAGTAGCTGGTGGTTGGTCATGGTCGCTTGAAATTTGCTGATAAGAAAATGTCTGCATTGCATTTGAACTCATTGTATTGTTTTCACTTAGGCTCTGATACCGCAGATGATGTGAAAAAGACAGCTAGAGAGCAGAGAGAAGCTCTCTCTGGGGAGCCTAAATGTGTTATCTGTGGTCGCTATGGTGAATACATATGTGATGAGACTGATGATGATATTTGTAGTTTGGAATGCAAACAAACTCTTCTACGCAAGGTTGTTAACACCCAGGTTTCTGTTGGTCCTCCTCCACCTGCTATAAAATTAGCGGCAACCGATGAGTGCTTTTATGTTAGAGAATCAGAATCTGAAGATAAATCAGGGCCTTTGCCTTTGACTTATGATCAGACTGAATTACTGAGAAGGAAACTTGAAATCTATGTGAAGGGGAAGTTGGTTCCGGATCCCATTTTGTCATTCTCTTCTTGTAATCTTCCTCCGCAGCTCTTGCAGAACTTAGCGTCTGCAGGATATGATTTGCCTACCCCTGTCCAGATGCAAGCAATCCCAACTGCTTTGGGCGGCAGAAGCCTGCTTGCTTCAGCTAACACCGGCTCAGGAAAAACTGCTTCCTATCTAGTACCTATTGTTTCTCGATGTGCAAATTTTCGCCTTCAGTACTCTTCTGAACATAGAAAGCCACTTGCAATGGTTTTGACTCCAACCAGAGAGCTTTGTATTCAGGTTGAGGATCAAGCTAAGTTGCTTGGTAAGGGTTTGCCTTTCAAGACTGCACTTGTGGTTGGCGGTGATGCTATGGCTGGACAACTCTACCGCATTCAGCAAGGAGTGGAACTGATTGTGGGGACTCCAGGCAGGCTTATTGATCTTTTAATAAAGCATGATATTGAACTAGATGAACTGACGATGTTTGTTCTAGATGAGGTGGACTGCATGCTTCAAAGGGGCTTCCGTGATCAGGTTATGCAGATTTTTAGGGCTCTTTCTCAACCCCAAGTCTTGATGTATTCTGCAACAATCACTCGAGAGATAGAGAAGATGGGAAGCTCTATGGCAAAAGATATGGCAATCGTCTCCATTGGCGAGCCTAACAAGCCAAATAAGGCTGTGAAACAACTGGCCATCTGGGTTGAATCGAAGCAAAAGAAACAAAAACTTTTTGACATTTTGATGAGCAAGCAGCATTTTATGCCACCAGCAGTTGTATATGTAGGTTCAAGACTTGGAGCAGATCTCCTATCTAATGCAATCACAGTCACCACAGGATCGAAGGCTCTATCAATACATGGGGAGAAGCCCATGAAGGAGAGAAGAGAAATCATGAGGTCATTTTTGGTGGGGGAGGTTTCCGTTATTGTGGCAACTGGGATTTTGGGTCGAGGAGTTGATCTCCTGGGTGTGAGGCAAGTAATAGTGTTTGACATGCCCAATTCCATTAAGGAATATGTTCATCAAATAGGAAGGGCTTCTCGAATGGGAGAGGAGGGTACAGCAATTGTTTTTGTGAATGAGGAGAACAAAAATTTGTTTCCAGAGTTTATTGAAGTTTTAAAATCTTCTGGAGCTGTGATACCTCGTGAGCTTGCAAATTCACGATATACAGTTCGATCCTACCCTGTAGGAAAGGGCCAGAGAAAGCGAAAATATGGCTCCTGAACTATCCGTGGCCTGATTTGTTTCATGGCTTTATTTTATTACTGTGAAGGTACAACCTCAACTCTATTGCTACACTGTTGAATTTCCAGGACTTTGCTGGGGTGCATATGAACAAGGAAACTTGCAACCTTGACAGCAATTTTGTGATTGCTTGGTGAAACAAGAAGCCTTCGCTATTGGGTTCACAAGGAAATGCTATTGGGTGCACGAGGAAATGTTTGCTGATCTGGGGAATATCAGGATGCCAGGGAACATGATTTGCAATTACTTTGGTATTGAAACTGATATTTTGTCGGCTGGTTAACTATATTGGTGCTATTACTTTGGAAGAACTTGCTACTGTCAGTGCACCTTTAATCTTGCTGGCTGGAGTTGAATGTTAGTACGGTCTTAAGCAGATTCTTTGGAAGTCACTTTCCTGTTGATTGGAGCATTTGGATTCTGTAGATGGTTTTTCAGTCCAAGGCAAAAGGCTCTTAAAACAGTGGTGATGGTGAGTATATATAATAACTGAAACACTAGGAAAGCTGAAACTTGAACTTTCAAGTTAATCTAGCAAGTTGTACATGCACTAATCACTGAGACCACAAATGGGAGCGGACTTGTATGTATGAACGAAATTATTGAGGATCTCCAAATAATGTTACTTCGAACTAAACTGAATGATAAAAAAAAATCCCATATACAGAGTATCTGTGAACATTATTATTATTATTATTATTATTATTATTTTAGAATTTATGTTAGAAACTATTGACTTTTCATATTTGATTTTATTAAAATTAAAATTAAAATCAAATTTTCATATTTGATTAATAATTTAGAATTTTGCCTACAAAGAATTGATGTATCAATCTTGAAGAGTTGATTTAGCTTTAATTTTTTATCGATTCAATCGGATCTCTTTGGACTGCCGGTTCAATCGTCTATTGCAAACCGATTCCGTTTAATTTTTGCAAGCCCAAGGAACCCTGAATGGAGGTGGGACCAGAGCGCCAATTCCGGTGAGCATATGACGATTTGAGGACTAACTAATAGACTCGTCGCGTAGCCTAAACCTGCAAGTTAAAGTGGGCCAATCGATAGTATGGCCCACGAAAGTATTTTCAAAGCCGAAATCTCACCAATGGGCCTCATCTCTTCTCACACGAAAAAGACAAAAGAAGAGCCATCGGAAATAGCGTGTAGGCCCTACAAAAACCAAAAATTAAAAATAAAAACAAACAAAGATTTCAGTTAGCAGTTAGAACAAGAAGCCACACGCTTCATTAATATCCTCTCCAGTGTCGGCTGGCAGCTGGCTCCTTCACCAATCCCCTCCTCACCTCTCACCAGCCTCCATTTTCACCCTTTTCTTTTTGTTTACACTTTTTCCTTTCTTTTGGTTTTCTGATAGAAGCGGTCTTACTAATTGAATCTTTCTCCTCCTTTAACTTTCAAAACGAAAATATCTTCTTCTCTCTTTCCTTTTCCATTCTTTTCAACTCCCACCAATACCATCAACCACCAACCTTCTTTACTTTTGATCTCTTTCTCCACTTCCATCACGTTTTTCACTTTCCAGGTAATTGATTTCTTTCAATTTTCCTTAATTAATCAAATCGAAGTTCTGATTTTCGGTTTGATTTGTGTTTATTGCTCCTGATTATTCGATCATCTGTTTTTTTTGTTTTTCAATTTTTCTTTGTTGTTTACTAACTGATTATGCCTTTGACGTTCAATTGGTTCGATTTATGCTATAACATGTATCATTTGATTTCCCGCCATAAATTGGCTCTCCATGAAATTAGAAATGCATCTTCTTCTTTCTATTTATTGCTTTGGATTCAAGATTGAATTATTTTTTTATTTTAATTATTTTTTAATGTGATTAGACTACATGATCTAGACCCACATATGTGTTGTGTATTTGGCTGTTCCTTTAGCTTTGTTTTTTATCAAATTTATGGAGAATGACAATGATTTGGTTTGTGTTTGACTTATGGCAGTTCATCATCAGCAACAGAGGATCATCATCTTGATTACTGTAATTTCAAATACATTGCCGGTAGATGCAGGGTTACGCTTACACCGCGAGACAAGGGACATTGAGTGTTGGGCAAAGTTCTAGCTCAACATCGTGGAGCAGTCAACAAGATACTGAGGATGACCGAATGATTGCTCTTGTCTTATCTGAAGAGTACGCCAATTTAGATGGTGCAGTTGCTAGACGCCTCGCTAACCTAGCACCTGTTCCTGTAAGGACAATTGCTTTACTACATGATTTTCTATTTGTTGCTTTATCTGATTCTTAGTCTAGAATTTTATAGATTAGGTTATTTCTGAAATATATAGTTGAAAAATGTTCTGTCACTAGATTTATTACTAGTGAAGTTCTTATTTTCTTGTTGTATGATCAGCGCATTATAAACTATTTGTTCCTGAATATCTTGTATCTTTTTGAATATTCAGCATGTTCCGCGGATAAATACATATATACCTAATCTAAGTGATGCCAGTATGGACCACCAAAGGCTTATTCAGAGGTATTTCTTATACCATGTACTTGAAAGTGCCCTTTGTCGATTTAATTGTGGAGGAATCTCATGAAAGGGATCAAAGTGCCCTTCTTCTATCATCTCCAGAAAGAGAGAGTTCAAACATATTGCCAAGGAAAGAAAAATGAAAAGCAAGAACACACACATAAAATCATACAAGAACACCTTTAGGTTAAACTAAGTTTATTTCTTGATGCTTACTTGTTGGTGAACTTCAAGAAAAATGCTCGATGCTCACCTCAAAGGCTCAAGGATTTATGCCACACTGTTGGAAATCTCAAAGCTTTTTGCCTGTATTCGAGTTGCGGTGTCATTAAACCCATGCTGGGAACTGTTAAAGTGGAGGGGCTTGGGGATTATTTTCCTATAATTCTTTTCTGGAGTAGAGTATTAAGTGTGTTTGGTTTATTAAGTGAAGGTATTAAGTGAAGGTTTATCTCAATTTTGTGAACATTTTTTTTTTCAGGCTAAATGTTTATGGTTTATGTGAGGTGAAGGTTTCTGGCGATGGGAACTGTCAGGTATCTGCAAATGTTGCCTACCTCTCTCTGACTCTTACTGCATTATGGAATTATAACCTTCTTTTTATTTCTCTCAATACAGTTTCGTGCACTTTCAGACCAGATGTATAAGTCACCTGAGCACCATAAGCATATTCGTAAAGAGGTTGTGAAACAGGTGAGATTCTGAGTTTCCTTGAAGTACCTATTGGACTTCTCTAAAAGGTGAATTTAATTTAGCAAATTTTGCAATTAGATTTAGTTTGGGCTCTTAATTCTAAGCCTTCAGCTCAGATTACAATCTCTTCAGTAAGAATTCAAACCAAGCTTATCGAATGGTGTATGTTGTGTAAATAAATTCTCTCCAAAGATTTTTGAAGTGAGAAAAGACATCAGAAACGTGCCTATTTCCTTCGTCATTGACATGGGTACCATAGTTTTAGTTTCATTGCTGCTATTACATTGGTGACGTGTTTAGGGAAGTAACCACTACATGATCACTACCATTTGCAGCAGCTTGCAAATCAAATCATACAACTCTTCTGCAACCTGCACTTGCCATTAAAAGCAACACTACCTGCCTGCTTAAACGCTTAAACAGCTTTTTACTAACCTGCCATCTTAACTGCAACATTAATATCTTGATTCTTGATTAATACCTTGACATCGCCAATTACAAATATTCATTAGACAATCCCGTGCCATCTCTCCTCAACTCATTACAAAGCTCACAACTCTGTATACTCATGCTGTGTCCATTACTTCAAAAACTAACAGCATAACATCCTTTAATATAGTGACTTCAGCAACTGTTGCAGCCACAATGATTATCCGCTGGCCATCTCTATCTTTTTTATGCGATCATGACAAACTATACCAGTCCAATAACTTCCTAAAAATCACCACTGTTATTATTACTATTGTGTTTGTTTACTATCATCCCCTGAACCATAATCTCCATAATTTTGCTACTTTCATGATCCTGAAGCTGTCATCATTTCTGCCTTGGATTTAATTTAAGTCCCTAGCTTTTTTGAGCAAGAATATTGACTCTTCCGATAAAGAAAATGTTACACAAGTAAAAAATTGTTTCCAGATTGAAGATCTGTAATCGGTACAAAATATGGTACTTGTAAAAAAGGAATTGCTAATGTCATGTGCATTAGAGGTTGGTAAAATTAAGTCACAGGTAGAAGAGGTGCTTATTGTTTAAATCAAAAGAAGCGAATGGTTATTATTGTTTTTTTATTAACTCTTGTTATTTCTTCGTATTCCAGCTGAAAGACAACCGCTCATTGTATGAAGGCTATGTCCCAATGAAGTACAAACGTTATTACAAGAAAATGGCGAAGTATTTTTCTCTCTTAATGATTCATACTTAAATTGCTTTTGGCACAATAGCTGTTTGTTGGATCTATGTGCTATCAGCGTTTCCATTCTTTAACCTACAAAATGCTGTATGATGCAGATCTGGTGAATGGGGGGATCATGTCACGTTACAAGCAGCAGCAGATAAGGTAAGCCATTTCCTATGATAAGACTTATCTGGTGGCATCATGTACTAAAAAAATATACAAGGTCTTTGTTTACAATGTCAATTAAAACATGGACAATTTGTTTTAGAAATGTCATGATCTCTCTTTTATGCTTGTTCTATGCATAAATACAGTTAATCAGGCTGATAGTCAATATACTACCCTTTGACTAAAAAATTTCTTGCAAATGGTATGTGAAATTATTCAGATTTTTATTCATAACAATAGCAGCAACTATTTGATGTAATATAGGACAGATGAACGGAATTGTTAATAAAAAAAAAAGATTAAGGAGTGTGCATGATAGCATGCTTGACTCTTCCAGCTAAAGATTTATGTAATTTATATTTGTATCCATATGATAAAATTATGTTTTGGATATGGTGAACGGAAGAAAAGAAATCAAATCATGACTCAAATAGGAATATCCAGTGTCAAGTATCCCTCCCTCAGTTTGCTACCTTCTAAATTTGTTATGTTTGGTTGAAAATGGTGCTTGTTTCTCTATGTCATTTGATATTGTGCAAGTTTTCAATTATGATTTATGTTTTGGGAACTTGTAAATTGGCTTGCATGGCCAATTTGTATTATATTCACATTATTAAACTATGTTCGGAAATTAGAACGTAGAGACAGAAGAAAAGAAATCAAATGAAGTCTCAACTATGAATACTATCCATCAGCTTGTTATCTTGCAATTTGTAATGCTTGGTTTAAGAATTGTGCTTATTTCCTGCGTTGCACTGGTTTTACACAAGTTCTTGATTGTTATTTGAGATTGCTTTTTGAAGCTGCCATGTATGTGTATATAGCCGACCCCAGCCTCTTTTGTTGTCATTGTTGTTTGTGTGTATGTAATAGAAACAGCGGGAAATTATCTAATTGTCAAAGGAGAAATATTTGATTGCATGATGGGTGGAAGTGCTTGGGGAAAACTTGATCATATTGCATTTCTTTGGAGATGGAAGAAGGCGTATAGAGTAACAGGACAAAATATTGTGAGATATTGTTGCAAATGATATATATATATAAACTGACACTTGAATACTTGGGAATAGCATAATGTCTTTTCAATTGACTGAAATGCTCTGATTTGTGTTTGAACTTCCTTTCGTATTGTGCTACTACTAATGTAAAGTGCCACTAGGCCATATGCGTTAACATCTATTACATTTCTACTTTTCTATATGCAGTTTGCAGCAAAGATCTGCCTGTTGACATCCTTTAGAGATACTTGTTTCATTGAAATTCTGCCACAACACCAGTCACCTAAACGTGGTAAGGACATTGTTATATGATAAGGGGTTCTCTACTGTTAAATCTTCAGGCAATGACAAAGACTTGTTCTTCCAGACATTTTGCTTTCTTTGAGCTTCTGCTGCTTGTTTTACCTTAAATTAATGGTTTCAGCAATAGAACTGATATATTTTTCAAGTACTACCCTATAATTCATCTGATTGCAGCACCACACAAAATAATGTTTTGCATCCATTAATTTACAATGTGTTAAAAGAAATCTTACATACTCTGAAAATAAATTGGACATTACTGTATATTCTCATGGACATAAAATTATAGTTAATGGGTAATTTGGTTTCTTTCAATAATTTGTGCATCATTTAGACATTGTAAGATTTGATTACTAAATGAAATGTTGCAATATGGAGCTACAATGCCAACATGCATTCTGGTTATCTTTTCCATGGACCCTGACGTTAGAGGATAGATGTGAAGAAACCTTAAAATTCAAAATATCAGACAGGAACAAGCATCTTTCTCGAAAACTCCCTGTTTATGAATTTTAACTGGCTTTCATATTCTTACAGTTGCTTTTCCTTTTTACTGATGCAGAGTTGTGGTTAAGTTTCTGGTCTGAGGTACACTACAATTCCCTATATGAAATCCAAGGTTTGTTTCGACTTTTTTTATAAATTTGTAAGTCTGTTTCAAAGGATGTTAATGGAATTGAGAATAACCATTGTGATATTCAACTAAAAGATGTTTGGTTTCCTTTCAGATGCCCCAATCCCACATAAGCCAAGGAAGAAACACTGGTTGTTCTAGAGGAACAGAGTAGATGTGTATACATATGATTCTTATATTTTATTTCATTTATTACCATTTTTTTTACAGCTGTAGTTTTGGTGGGGATACTATTTTCTTTTTATTTTCTTTAATTTTTTTTTTTATATATTGCAATTTAAATGAGCAATACAGGGTCACTTTTCTGCTTCATTGACTCGCTGGATCAAACAAAAATCGCAGGGGATAATCATATAATTGGTGTCTGGCTTTGGTCGATTTTTTTTTTATTTTTATTAATTGAAGTATCAGGAAAAATAACTTTTCTTTTTGTTCATTTATTTTATTTTTATTAACCTTTTATATTTTTATTTAAATATTTTTTTAAAAAAATTCTTACAATTTTCTATCTATTTCAAAACAGCTCAGCAATAATGAAATGGAATAAAATAAAGAGAGAAAAATGGGGTAAAATAGTATGTATTGATGTTTTGGTAAGAAATTTGAATAAAATAACTCAATTAAAAAAAAAAAAAAAATGGAACTGATACACTGAGGTAGACGATGGATAAAGTTAGGATACTAAATTTATATTTTTTAAATATTAAACATGGATTTTGTCGTGATCCATTATTCTAGCCAGGTTGGGGTAAGATTAAATTTCTCAAAACCCATAATAAGCCTGCATTGCAATAATGGATATGTTTGTGCAAGATATAAAAAAAAAATTTACAAGGGCAAGGAAGAAGCATGCTCGCTCCCTCCCTCCCTCCCTCCCTCAGGTTGATATGCCCTAAAAGGTATAGCCCAGTAATGTCTCATTCTCCAAGACTATTAATCTGTTCTGTACATGTGCTTGTCTTTTGAGAAATATCAGAAAGCTTTAATTTAATAACCTAACAATAGATAGAATAGTCATTGAAGTTGCAGATTGCATAATCTGCATTATTGCAAGATCCGATGCGATTAGTGCCTATTATTACCTGACCCTTCAGAACTCGGGGAAAGAAATAAGGAAAGGTCATATCTTTCTTTGTGTATACATGTGCATGTGCTTCCCATCTTATTCAAAATTTTTAACCAACAAAAGGGATTACATAATTAATGTAGCCTGCAATCTTGGGTGTAATTTAGTTTAAAATATTAAATTAAAATTATAATTAGATTGAGATTTTCATTAATTTTTTTACATGAATGATTTCATAAATCAAATGTAAATAAGTCAATCCTGAAGGATAATTCAACAACTAAAAATTAATAATCAATTATCCTATTTAACAGGAGTAACAGCATCAATATTTCAATTATTTTTGCTTGCAAATTGTTAATACCATTGCAAGAAATTGGTCAATTTAGATGGGCTGGCTGAGAATATGGAGGAGCTGCTTCCATTAAATCAAATTAATGGAAGTCAGAACAGGTGGAGCCATTACAATAATAAATGAGAGTCATTGCGTGGTTTATCTCAAACCCACCATCCTCTCACATGCAATGCTTTCTCATCACTTTTTGTTCTTTTCCTCTTTTGCCTCTATCGCCCCCTTTTCACCTTCTATTCATGTCATTGACATAAAAGCATGCGAAGTTAGAATTAGCTATATGCTTGGATTATGCGGCAATCATTGACATAAAAGGAATCAAGTTTTTCCTTTATTTTTAAATATAGTTTGAGATCAAAACAGGTATCTGGTTATTAAGGTGACCGTTCAAAGCAAACTTCAGAGTTAATATTGTGTGGATTAAAACAAGCAATTCCTTTTTCATTTGCAAAATCAACACAAGTCAAATAGAGGAAGCAATAAAATTTTGGAAAGCCAAAGAACTTTACATTTTCCGATCTAAAAAAAATTAGTCTACAATGAGAAAAGATGGAGCAATACTCTTAATTCTTACCCAAAAAAAAAAAAAAAATCAATTATTCGATTCGGGTATTATTTCAAATCAAATAAGTGTATTACCAACTTAATAATATTAGAATTATTAATACCAACTACAAGTTGGATGTGATATCATTATGTAATACCATATAGATATGACATAGAGGGTGGAACTACATGTTTTGGGGCCATGCTTCTCAAAATTTTATGGTGGTTTTCTTATAAATGGCTCTTTAAATTATCTAAAGATGAAACTATTTGATATGGGAAAGTGGAGAAACAGAGGAAAAAGAACAACTTAAAAAGAGTATTTTTGGACTCGGATAACATTCAAAGCTCATAGAGACATACATAGACTCTTTGTTTTGTCTGTATGTGTAAGTTAAAGCATAAGAAATCTGAAAAAATGGGCCTGAAAAGGGCTTTGACATGTAATAATACCACCCAACAACAGGGGCAAAGCATTCAAAGAACCTGAAGCTAAAGCCAATAGAGGCAGCGGCCCGATTGATTGGTTGTTGGTTCGTACGTGGCCAACTGTCCATTTGAGAGAAAGAAAGAAAAGGTTGCAGTTACAATACATGTGCTTGTGCCGTCAAATGCCTATCTTCCATATATGCTATTTGCCCATTTGGTGGGTGGCCTTTCCATGACATGTTGCCAATGCAATTCCTAACTTTTATATAAACTTGGCACTATTTCGACTGATGTCGACTTATGCCTTCTCTTTATTTTATTTCATTTCATTTTTAAAGGTCGGATATGCTTAATTACACTGCTAGGCATAGGGTCTCAACTGTTTATCCAATTTATTTAATAAACGAATTAAATAACGAATAAAAAAATAATTTTTATTTTTAATTATAAATTATAAATGACTATACCCTATAAATTTTTAAAAATACTTAAAAGTAGTACTTCCTAGAAAATTAATTTCAAAAAGGAAAAAGAAAAGCCTAGTCAAATTATGTACAATTAAATTTGAGGGTGAGAATCCGCACTTTGCTGGGAGCACCCTACAATTCGAGTATAACCATTTAGTTATTAAAAATAATAATAATTGAGTATAAATTCATAAAAGATCAATGTAATATCAACCTTTAAATATTTAATTATTTCAAATAACTAATTATTCAAATTATCTAATAATCTAATCTCAGACTTCAGTCTTGAATATATACATTAATCAGGAGTCAGCCATGGACCTTTTGCTCCTGTAATGTGGGCCAAAAATATCCACCAGAAACCAGTTGTATCAATTTTTTGAAGTAATACAAGATTAAACTATCTTTATCTGTTCTTGGGTTATTTGTCTATAAATACAAGCAAAATGATAAAAAATTTAAACAAACGTTGGCACAGAAAGAAACAGAGAAGGAAAATAGATGGCTTCTTTTCTGTGGAGTGTATGTTTAAGTTTCTTGCTTTCGGCTTCTGTATGTAGGGCCGCTAACCCAAGAAGGCCTATTGATGTACCTTTTGGCCGTAACTACATGCCCACTTGGGCTTTTGATCACATCAAGTACTTCAATGGAGGTTCTGAGATTCAGCTCATACTGGACAAATACACAGGTACAAAAAAGAACATAAACATCAATTTCTATTCCAGGTACAGTTTCTGATTATACCCATTTTTCAAATTAATTTTCTTTCAATTTTCTTGTTTCAAAGGTACTGGCTTTCAATCGAAAGGATCTTACTTGTTTGGTCACTTCAGTATGCACATAAAAATGGTTCCAGGGGATTCTGCTGGAACTGTTACTGCTTTCTATGTAAGTCCTTTCTTAAACCTTAATCAAATCTTTTTTTTTTTTTTTCTGATTTTAGATTTACGATTGTATATTTATATATTTTTTTGGTTGGAATAGTTATCTTCTCAAAACAATGAGCACGATGAGATAGATTTTGAGTTCTTGGGAAACAGAACTGGGCAACCTTACATTTTGCAGACAAATGTATTTACTGGAGGAAAAGGAGATAGAGAGCAGAGAATTTATCTGTGGTTTGATCCTACCAGGGAATTCCACACTTACTCTGTACTATGGAACATGTATCAGATTGTGTAAGTCCGACATTTCTTTTTTCCATTTGCTCGAGACTTCTTGAATTATGAATTTCGGTAATTAGTATTTCTTAAAAAACGTAAGAGTATGGATTAGTATGGTGTAATAATTCTTGTTCTTTCTACCTTTTCTTCCACCAGGTTCTTTGTGGATGATGTTCCAATTAGGGTATTCAAGAACTGCAAAGATTTGGGAGTTCGGTTTCCATTTGATCAACCAATGAAGTTATACTCAAGCCTATGGAATGCAGATGACTGGGCAACTAGGGGAGGTTTGGAGAAGACAGATTGGTCCAAGGCTCCCTTTATAGCCTCCTACAAAGGGTTCCATATAGACGGTTGCGAGGCCTCAGTGAATGCCAAGTTCTGTGATACACAAGGCAAACGATGGTGGGATCAGAGAGAATTCCAAGATCTTGACGCTGCACAGTACCGAAGACTCCGTTGGATTCGCCAAAAATATACTATTTACAATTACTGTACTGATCGTTCTCGTTTTCCTACAATGGCCCCAGAATGCAATCGCGATCGTGACATTTAAGGAAAATACTTGACTATACAAATATATGTAATAGAGGAGTGTGCATGTGTACTCTTGAATTAGTATTCTTCTTCATTCAAATTATTATACCATAGTGATGCTATTTGATTGTATGGTAACGCTTGTCCTTGAATGGATTAATATGAAATGGAGTGTAGTAAATTGATATGAAATGGGTATTTGTTTAATTACTTGAGATCTCTCTTATTCATGTGTATTTGTTAACTTGATTTAAGTTTAAAAACCTGTGCTTAGGGTTTTCTAAATCTGTGGATTTTAATCTTTTCTGGATAAGATAAAGAGCTTCAACTTAAGAACACACTAATCTCAATGCACTTGTGCATGTGCTGTTGTTCTGAGAGTTGCGCTAGAAAACAACAATACAAATTTCAAGGGTTGTCTATAATGGTCACCACGTAAAATTTAGAAATAAGATCACGTGGGGTTCGTTAAGTGAGCATGAGCCAAGGCTGAATGGTTGAACAATCTTTTTTTTTATAAGATTGAGAATTCGATCATCCTGGATGTAAAAAAGTATTCCACTGAAAACTTTTAACTCCTTAATGGCTCGATTCAATACCGATCAATTCTCTAATTAGTAAGAAAAAAAGAATCATGCAATTATATTTAAACTGAAAATTATAATGGAAATAAAAAATATTTCTAAGGTACCAGAGCTGCCTTTTCCTCAATGTAACTCACGACAACACTGATAATGAAAATTTCAAGAATCTGTTTGACATTAAAATTGAAACTTTTTTGGAGTGCTAATTTGAAAATTTTATGACTATAATTCATTTTAAAAAATAAAATTTAATGATTCTTAATTAATATTTTCACTATACTCTTTGATTAAAAAAAAAATTCAACATCCAGAAATAAAATTTACAGCTAAATCTGTTACATCTCCAACATAGGGATCATAATCAACTAGCTAGATCTGGCATCATTTTAACTGATTCAAAGATGCTGCAAGTAATAATAATATCAATACGAAAACCAAAGCTAAATCTTTATACAGACAGGTGAAGAGTTGTCAGGATGATGGGGGGCAGATTTAGAATTAGACAAGTAGATCTAAGAATTATTTAGAAGGAAGTCTTTGGAGCAGTAGAATCCAAGAACACGTATCATTATGTGGCACCCAGAAAATGAGAGATCTAAGATGCAATTACTGACCTGACTCTCATCTTGTGTCAGCCCAAAAAGGAGAAAACAACAATGTTGAGAGAATAATAACTTTATTCTATTTAGGTTCATATGACCTACAAGTGGGATACTTTGTGTTTTGGCCAATATGAACTTCAAGAAATGGCATTATTTCGAAAAGATATGGTCAGCATATCAAGACAAGTAAAGTTCAAGAACGTAAGTTACCATGTTCTTGAATGAGTTAGCTTTTAAAATGCATCAAAACCTACAAAAAAATCATACCATTTTAAAAGACCTCTCTTACTCTCCTCATAAAAAAACTGAATGATTATTATTATTATTATGAAATAGAAGAACTGTTGATATCAAGAATAGTAAAATATTATAATATATTAAAGATCACTTGTTCTAATGGTTGAAATGTAATAAATTCATTTTAGTGATTACTGGATAAAATTGTTAGTCTAGCAGTTGAAATGCATCAATTTCATTCAGATGATTGCAAGATGGAGTTGTGGAGTATGCATTTTAATATAATCTAAAGTGATTAATCTCTTCTTAAATTCTTGAATAAGGTGAAAGGAAAGAAAAAACATGTATAAAAAAGAATGAAAAAGAGAAAAAGATAAAAGAAACTGAATAGGAATTGAATATCTAGTCCAATCCAACCCTCTTACCCACAACCCATAATCATTAATCCAATTTTCTAACCGACAAACCATCCAGTGAATAAACTGGAGCTTTCAGCATAACCACCACGCAGATATCGACAGGCCCAAGATCACTGTTCAGTGTAATCTCATACAGCAGTTGAAACCAAGTTCACAAATAAATTATGGGCTTCCTCTCTAGCCCAGTGATGGTTTTTCTATTTCATTGCCTAACCCATGTCTACCAAACCTGCAATTGGCTTCATAGCTGAAGCGAGCCGCCAAACTAGTACGGGAGCAAGGAGAATACAGCGCATGACGTTGGCAATGGCCACAGAACTCCGAACAGCGCAACCGATTATGAACAATGTGGTTAATACATATACTCCTGTTTTTCTTTGAATGTTCACAAGTTATATTTTCTTACGTCCCAATTTATTTTTGAATCCATAGACCAGAAGACAGACAAACTCATTAAAATTTTCTTTTTATATTATTATTATTATTTTATTTATTCTCTCGAAAGTAATTCAAAAGGAAAGGTTGTCCTGTTCGTGTGGCTTATAATATTATTTCAGATTCATTAAGTTTTCCATATATAAAAAGAAAACCAAACCGTCTTTTGGCACAATCAAACAATCCTGGTTCTACACTATATTTTGCATGGATTATGTTGGTCGAGAGTGTCTTAACCCGAATAAACTAATACTATCCCTCCCTGTAAAATTTGTTCGCTTGCTAAATAATTGCTCTCAGACATTTTAAAATTAGCAAATATTTTCCTTTTCAATGGGCCATCAACAGTTACTGTCAATTCACATTTTCCCTTTTGCTTTGGGGCTCGTTTATCAAATTTATTTGATATTTCTTTTTTGTTGCTTCATAAATTTTATACGATCACCTCTTCTCCTCTTTTCATATTTTCCTTTTTAAAAATCCCAGTCTCAAGATGATTCCTGGCCAAGTAATATAAGGTTGGCTGGTAATTTTATTGTAGGCAATAGTGATGACTCCGTCTAATGGAAATGCGGCTTCTCCATCAAGGCTTGAGGTTTGTCTTCATGCTTTGTTTCATTGTTTAAGTTTGGAATTAACCAAGTGAAATAGTATTCACTTTGCAGGGAAAATATAAAGCAATTTTTATTTGTTTCATTCTGGGAATTGGGACCCTTGTCTCGTGGAACAGTATCCTAACCATAGGAGATTACTATTACGAAGTATTCTCGGTAATTAGCTAATATTTCTTGCTCCGAAACTGTGTACAGAGAGTAAGTCAATTTCCAAATTAAGGGTTAATAATTATTTTTTTTATATATCTATTTTTTCATGTTCAAAGAATTACCATCCATCAAGGGTACCTGTCCTTGTTTGTCAATCATTTGCAATTGTGACAATGGCATTACTGGCATATAATGAGTCAAAGATCAACACCGGAAAAAGAATCCTAGCTGGTTATGTACTCTTCACTGCAAGTAATTTGTTCTTATTAGTTGTAAGTGTGCGCTTCATCCTGTAAATATATTGAATAGCTACTCACCATTGGAATAATTTGGTTTCATTTTACTGCTGATATTGTGACAGTTGGACTTGGCTACATCAGGGAAAGGAGGAATTGGGCCTTACATTGGCATATGTGCTATAGTTTCCCTTATTGGAATTTCAACTGCCCTTGTCCAAGGGGGAGCGGAGCGATTGGAGACTTGTCTCTTATGTGCCCTGAATCCGTCCAAGTCGGTTTCTTGCAATTCTTCACAATTTTCTTGGATTTTCAACAGAACTTGGGATCCTGATATATATTTGTTTTATATTCTTTCAGTCCTACCTTGCTGGGTTGGGTGCGGCAGGAGCATTGACCTCTTGTCTGAGGCTAATCACCAAAGCAACATTCGACAAGGCTAGTGATGGGCTTCGAAAGGGTGCTAGTAAGTTTATTTTTCCACCACTGGAATTTAGACAAACTTTTCGATCTATTGATGTTTCATTGTTTATTAACGGCCATTCCATATTTAAATTTTGTAGTGTTATTTTTTGCAATCTCCACTTTCCTGGAATTTGTCTGTGTTCTGCTATACGCATTTTACTTCCTTAAACTGCCAATAGTGAAGTTTTACCATGCCAAAGCAGCAGTAGAAGGATCAAAAACTGTTGCAGCTGATGGTGCTACTGCCGAAATCGAAACCTCAGGACAAGTAATGCAGTTTCCTTGTAATATACTTAAACATGTTTTACAGCTTAGAAGGATATATAACCTTCTCTAATTTTAGAAATAATTCATTTTGGAATACTAAAATCTTGTATAATTTCTGCTTTCAGGATGAAACTGATCCCAGACAGCTTGAACGATTGAGCAATAAAGAACTATTTTTCCAAAACATTGATTATATAGTTGACCTGGTCCTCGTGCATGTAATTACATTGGCAATGTTCCCCGGATTCCTATATGAAAATACTGGCAAACACAAATTGGGTGAATGGTAAGTGTGAATTTACAATGCTAGACAAGTGAACTATTAGACACAGATTAACAATAATCTAGTGAATGATGGCCTTTAAGGTACCCTCTAGTTCTGATTACAATGTACAATGTTTGGGAACTCATAGGAAGATATATCCCCCTAATAGAATTCTTGAACTTGAAGTCTAGAAGGGGCATGATGATTGCAAAACTTTCGAGTTTACTACTCATTCCAGCATTTTACTTCACTGCAAAATATGCTGATCAAGGGTGGATGATAATGCTGGTATCTATTTTGGGACTAACATATGGTTATCTTACTATGTGTGTCCTTACAGCAGCACCCAAAGGTTACAGGGTCAGTTCATATTTATATTATGAAATAAATCTAAGATTTTGAGGTTTCTTTTGGAAACAAATTGATGTTCTTTTTTTTGTCGTGGTTTTGCAGGGACCTGAGCAAAATGCTTTGGGTAATTTGCTTGTGGTATTCATGTTAGGCGGCATACTTGCAGGAGTAGCTCTTGGTCGGTTGTGGCTCATAGGTGGTAAAGGTTCCTTTTGATGAAGAACACAATGCCGTTCATAAGGTTGGGATTTGGGCAACAATGGGACAACTTACCAAGCGTATTAGATGAATTTTATGATAGTAAATATATAAATTTCTTCGTAGATCACTAACATCAACTTCATCTATTTGATTATTATTTGTATTATTTTCCTGTCGGCCCAAAGTATTATTTCTTTACATGGTCGAATGCAGAAAATAAAAAAAAAAAAAAATTCCAAAACTTGCAAGAGCACAAAGGATAAAAAAATGGACAGTCGATCGAGGGCTGTTATTTGTCTGGCGAATGTTCTAACCCTCCGGTCAATTAGAAAGATTGGTGAATTTTTACCAAGATAAGGTTAATCAATAATTCCAATGATATCACATGCCTTACATACCAAGCGTATTAGATGAATTAGTGATTGTCAGCATATCATGTTATGTTTTTGACCAAATCTTCTTAACAATTAATATATATATATATATATGTGCATACATACACCTGAAGATTAAGAATTTAATCGATAAAACTCATCACCATCTTTGTAATCATCTGAAGCTGATAGAATACAAAGACACGACTTTTCAATATCTAATCCAATCCTCTTACGAACACTCCAGAATCCAGTTATGAGTTATGTTTCAGATATCCAATCTAATCTAACTGACAAACCATCCAGTAACAAGCTATAAATAATAACAACGAAAAAAAAAAAGATGAGAACTATTTTGCACGGCAATACTGAGTTTAGCCAATATATTGACAGGCCTAAGAACGTTCTTCAACATGATCTCATAAAAGTGCTAATACAGTAGTGCAAAGCTTTGTAATCATCAGAAATAAACTCTGAAGTGGACTTCTTTCTCATGCATTTCACTACTTTTAAATGAAGGAATTCACAAGATTTAAAAATAATTTGTATCAAATCACTAAATATGTGCACCAAATGCAATCAAGATATTCGTACAATGACCTTGTTCTTCTTGCCAGCAGATAAAAGGAGAACTTTCCCATCCACAATATCTTCGGCCTCAACTCTCTTGCTTTCACTATCAACTCTGCTGTTGTTCAAGTAAAGACCCCCTTGCTTCAACAGGCGGCGAGCAGCTGATTTGCTCTCAAGCAAACCGGCAGAAACCGACAGATCAACAAGGGAAAGATTGAGGACCTGATCATAGGCCAAAGAGCAGGAAGGAACATCCTCAGCAATGCCCTCAATGGTTTTCCAGTCCAACTTAGTTTCAGCCCCAGGTCTCAATGCCTCAGTGGCCTTGAGAGCCTCGCTGAGTCCATCTTCACCATGAACAAAACGTGTAACTTCTTCAGCAAGCCTACGCTGAGCCTTATTGGGCACATAACCAGGTTTCTTCATTTCCCTCTCCAACTCATCAATCTCATTCAAGTCCAAGAAAGTAAGTATCTTGAGAAACCTAATAACATCAGCATCTGGGACAGAGAAAAAGTACTGATAAAACTTATATGGAGATAAAAAAGACGCAGAAAGCCAAATAGCACCATCCTCTGACTTGCCAAATTTGGTGCCATCACTCTTCAATAGAAGAGGAAATGTCAAGCCATAGGCCTCAGTTCCACTATCTGGCTGCATAATTTTTCGAATAAGTTCAGTCCCAGCAGTTATATTACCCCATTGGTCACTCCCTCCAACCTGAACATTAACACCCTCATTTTCAAAAAGGTAAAGGAAGTCATAACCTTGCAAAAGCTGATAAGTGAACTCAGTAAAACTCATTCCTTGTTCAGATTCAAGCCTCTTCTTTACACTCTCCTTAGCAATCATAGAACCCACTCGAGCATATCTCCCCACTTGTTTCAAAAAATCCAGTAATTTAACCTCTTTCCACCAATCATAATTATTCATAATTACAACTGGGTTATTCAAATTCATATTCATATTAAATATTCTAGTTAAAGTATTACTAATCCCAATTGTATTCTTTTCCAAAGTTTCAACATCAAGCTCCGGCCTTTCCAGGCTTTTACCAGATGGATCACCGATTCTAGCGGTGGCGCCACCAATCAAGGCGACAGCTTTATGGCCACATCTTCGAAACCAAGAAAGAACAATTATACCAAGAAGGTTACCCAAATGCAAGCTCTCTGCTGTTGGGTCAAAACCACAATAAACCCTAACATTATTAGAAGTAGAAGAAATTGACCTGAGATTGTCGTTGGTTAAGGATTCAAGCAATCCCCTTTCTAATAGAATATCGACGACGTTGGGATGGCGTATTGCTTCGTGGATTTGCGTGGTGGAGGCTTGATGGGCTGGGGAATGCAGGCATCTAACAGGAGGGAGAGAGGAGGAGAAGATGAGATTTTTTTTCAAGAGATTTGGGTTTAAGGAGTTTGGTAATTTAGTAATAAGAGAAATACAAAATGGAAATGAGAAGAGTTTGAAATGGGATTGGGAGGAGTAGAGGACGGTTCTTGCAGCAGCAGCCGCAGTTGCGGTGGCCGCCATTGTTGTTGGAGTTGCTTACACTGCTGCTGTGTTTGTGTGTTTCTGATTAGGCTTTCGGATTTTGCGCACGTCGCAAGCACTCGTTATGCACCACATCCACACTCGGATACAAAAATTTCTCATTACCCACTTAAATTTGGCCTAATATATCAATTTACCTCAATTTTTATATTACTATATCTTATATTTTCACTCTCTTATATCAAAATCAACAAATATTAATGTTATTTTCGTAATAATTAGAAGGAAAAAATTTCAAATTAATATATGATTAATTGAATAAATAATTTGATAAGTTATAATTTCTTATAATAATTATAAAGTTAAGAGTCTGCAAAATGAAATCAAAAAATCAAACTACTAATATGATTTGGTTCAATCATAAATCAGAAAATAGAACACTTGTCATTTTCCCCTCGTTTTATATATTCATATACATACATAAGTTTTTTTTTTTTCTTTCCTAAGAAAAGCGGGAACTGTAGAAGTTACTTGCACGTAACATTCGCAAATTAATTGCCTATTTTATCAATTAAAGATCTTATTCAATATATATTGAATTAAAAGTAAATTATTTCAAATGACAATTATTATTAATCGAAGAATTTTCGAGGGTTGAAGAGCTTTAATTGTGACTAACCCTTAATTTAAATTAGACCGTCTCTCGTAATAAAATCTGAATATCGTGATTTATATTAATTTTAAAAATTCTGTAATTCAAGAAAAATAAATTTAAAAAATTATATATAAAAAGAAAGAAGAGCAAGATTTAGATTACCTCAAATTATTTGTGAAATTCAAACAAATTGTTCATGCTTATTGCACAGCGGAAATGAAGAGAAAAATGGTCCGATATAATTATACAAATGTTAACAAAATGAGAAATCCAAAAAGCCAACTAGAAATGATGATCGAGGTACACAAAAATCAGAAAATCACATATTATTGCAGAAACATCTCTCTACTTCCAGTTATTGGCAACAATGTCAGCCAAATCAACAACCCTTTGAGAATAACCCCATTCATTATCATACCAAGCAATCACCTTCACCATATCATCTCCCATCACCATTGTTAAGGATGAGTCAACTGTTGATGAAACATCTGTGCACCTGAAGTCCACTGAAACAAGTGGCTCATCGCATACTGATAGAATACCCTTCAGCTCCTTGTCTGCACTTTCTCTGAACGCTGCATTTACCTCTTCAGCGAAGGTTTTTTTGGATACCTGAACGACAAGATCAACCACCGAGACGTTTGGTGTTGGAACACGCAATGCAATGCCATTTAGTTTACCCTTGAGAGTTGGAAGTACAAGTGCAACTGCTTTTGCTGCTCCGGTTGAAGTTGGAACTATGTTAAGGGCAGCAGCTCTTGCACGCCTCAAGTCACGGTGGCTGGCGTCGAGTAGCCTTTGGTCACCGGTGTACGAGTGAGTAGTTGTCATGGTTCCCTTGATGATCCCTGCATCCACCCAATTATATATAATTTGTCATTCCATTGCAAAAAGAACATGAAAAAACTAGTTCTATAAGAGCCTAATATTATTGTTATATTCTTACCAAATTTCTGGTCAAGGACCTTGACGAAGGGAGCAAGACAATTAGTAGTGCAAGAAGCGTTGCTGATGATAGGCTCATCCGGATTGTAAGCATCAGCATTTACTCCAACAACATAAGTTGGGATATCACCCTTTCCAGGAGCTGTAATTAGAACCTTCTTGGCTCCAGCCTGAATGTGTTTCCCTGCACCATCTCTATCAACAAAAACTCCAGTCCCTTCAATCACCAAGTCAATCCCCATCTCCCTACATACACATTCCAATACTCGTTATATCAGTACATTATTACATAAACCAAATAATATATAGAGTGGGTTTTGGCTTATTAATATAGCTTACCCCCATGGAAGGTTGACGGGGTTACGGTCGGAAACAACCTTAATAACCTTTCCATCAACAGAAATGCCATTGTCGCCAACAGGCCTAACATCAGCTTCAAAGATGCCAAGTGTAGAGTCATACTTGAGGAGATGAGAGGCTTGCTTAACACCTCCAGTGTCGTTAATGGCAATCACATCCAAAGGAGAATCCTTGCGCCCATGCCAACATCTCAAGAAGTTCCTTCCAATCCTTCCAAATCCATTTATGGCTACTTTCAGCTTGGCCTCTGCTGCAGTTTTCCTGTACCCACCATTGTTGCTTCCAACCTTCACAGTCAAAATTCTTTTCTTTAAAAATAAAAAATAAAAAAAAGATGATCACCTAAAAGTATGGAATTTTTCATTCTAAAATTAACTTTCTCGTGCAGTATCTGGAAACACCTATAATTTTTGAGCTGTTAACCCATTATTCTACCAATAGTGTACCCAATTCATAGTAGCTAATTAATGTCACATTTGGATTTCTATGGATTAGGAACTGAATGCAACTTTTGGAATGAGATTCCATTTCCATTCCATTTCAAAAGTAAACTAAATTAGCAAGGATCAATTCAATGTTTATGCTATAGTATAACAACTGGTGGGTATATATATATATATATGCAGAAGAAAGACTCCAACGCTTGATTAGTACTTTAAATATAGACAATGTCGTAAATTTAATTATTTTATTGAAGAGGGAAGGAAAAACTCACAGCAGAAGTCTGGAGAGCAACAACAGAGAGAAAGTCATCGGACGTTTTCTTGGCAAAGGGAAGGAAAGCTGATGAGTTGCGGAGACCTGAGAATTCTTGGAATCCCTTTCCATTTCCCTAAAATATAAAAACAAAACAAGTGCTTTAGCTCTCTTGCATACATGTGAATGTGATACATAAAGAAGAAGAAGAAGAAGAAGAAGTGAACCTGAATGGATGGTTTGGCTACAGAGAGAGTAGCCGAAGCCATAATGCAGGTTCTACAGAAACAAGAAAATTTCTGTAGTAATGAAGTAATAGGTATAGCAGAGGAAGTTAGTTTAAGTGGTGGATAAGTGTTTTTGAGAGATGACTTGAAATAAGAGAGGATCAGATTTTGGATAGCCTCTCATTCAATGAATGGCTGTGGTTTTGCTTTGTGTTTCTGTCTCCCAGTCTTTCTTCTTATTTTCCATCATGGAATTTTGTTATGGGTATATACTTTCTCTCCATCTCTAAACTCATCTATCTACCCTTAATTATAATTAACCCTTAGAATTGCAATCAAAGGATTGCTTTTAGTAATGAAAAAAAAAAAAGATTCAAACCTGAATCGTATATGTATTTATCATTAGATTGTAACTTGGTATGCAATTGTAATGAATCGATTAAAATATCGTAAACTGAATCTATTAATTTCAAAATCATAAACCTAAACCGTTAATTTTAAATTAGGATCTAACGAAAATTTAAATTGAAAGAAGAACAAGTTAGAATTGAAATTTTATCTTGTTTTATTTGAAGTTTATTTGAAGTTTTTGGGCCTTCGACTTTTGATCATTTGAAGAGGGTCAGGAAATCAATTTTTGCGTTAAAGTTTTGTGGTTATGAATTGAAAAACCATCTACTATGGAAGCACCTTGAATTTGAGCCTCCCAAACGGGATCGTATTGGTATTAGCTATCTAGCAATCACACGTTCACTTCTACGGGAGATTCTGAATTTTGGATAACAAATGTATAGGATGGATGGCCTATTTTTGTTTGGCTTTAGATAATCCTTTATTGCCATGCCATCTTCCAATTTCTCCCAATAAAATCATAACCATGTCCTCACATCACATTCGTTAATTTTCAAATTTACTTTCTTTTTTTCAAGTCAATATATAATAAAATATTATAAATAGAATTTAATCTTTATTTTAAGGATATATATATATATTTTGTATGATAAAAAAGGTCAAATCTTGTTGCTATTTTCTGATAAAAAAATATTCGAACTTAAATCTATTGTCAGATCATATTATTATTGTTAATGTGAAATTATTGCATTTTCGTATTTAATAGTATATATAAGTTTTAAATCCCAATTTTATAAATATGTAGAAAAGAAATAAAAATGAAAATTTAGTAAAACTCATACTCATATCAAATACTTATATAATTAGTATGGGTTTATATAAATATATTTTTAGTAATTCTGGATAAATTTTATGATGTCATATTTGCAATAAACCTCACAATATAATTAATTTTCAATTTTTAAAAAATATAAATAAATTAATTTTTAATTTTGAATTTTTTATAAATTTGAATATGAATTCTAACTAGTAACAATATGAATTTTTTTTACGATAGTAAAGTATAATTTTTTGTTTTAGAATAAAATAAGAAAAGATGAGCAGAATATTCCAAAGACAACCTATATGAAACCTAGACAAGATTTCAAATGAATAACAAATATATATATATATATATATATATATATATATATAATTAAAGAGTTGAAAAGCAATGAATCTTCATAAAAGAAGAGGTTCCCAAAACACATAAGTACAATGTTAGTCCAGACATATCGCACAATATTATCCTTTTTCTATAAAATTTTTTTATTTTATTTTCCTTATAATTATTAATCATGAAAATGGTAATTTTGGAATTTTTTATTCTAAATTCTATAAATAACCTAATTTAATTTGGGTTTTTTACTTACAATTAAAACATTTGATTTATTTATACCACTTTCGACCTCTTAATTCTATAAATAAAGGCACTGAGCCACTGTGTGTTTTGGGACCTGTAAATAATAAATTGATGCATTGATATGATGATTCAAAGCAGTTGATTTGTAGTTTTTAACGGCTACAAGAATTTGAAGCAGAGCAGAGGCATGTTCATTTTCATGCTCTATGCCTTATAAAATATGGAATCTACAAAATGCCTCTCAAATCTCATATTATTATTCATTCACATCATGCAAAATATTCAGCTTGGACTGCATCTGTTCCCTTCATCTTTCCACCCCATATTTTAGGTCAACAATTCCACGTGTACGGCTCTCATGCACTGCTCCAACTATTTTTTTCATCTTTATTTGTTAATAAAGCTAAAGCAACTGATTATTGATTAATCATTGGTTTAATAATTAATTAATTAATTAATATTTAGACAGAATATGGGGTCCCTGTTGTCATTACTAGGCTGGCTAATTAAAGGAAATGAATTAACAGAGCTAAAGAAGATATCTCCACAAAGAAAGAGTACATGACAAATAGGGTTTTTCAAATAGTTGAAGAGTTTAAGTACCTCGAGGAGGTGTAACCTATGTTTTTAAGACACCACTCTGCTAAAAAGTGCAACGTTACAGGAACAGACAGTAGATCATTTCTCAACATTCCTAGTACTCAGAGTATATATATATTTATATGTATATTTTCTGCTTACGGAGAAAGCTGTGCAATAAATGCTTTTGCGTTGGAACTACACCAGACATAAACTTTATATAATTATTATTATAATTATACTCGAAGGAAATAAGAAAAGGCTATTGAACGAACTCAAATTGTTCCTAAATGGACCCCTCTGCTTGGATGTTATGCTGCCTATATATAAATAGAGCCTGACCTTCCAGTAAGTCACTGCAAAAAAAAGGTTCTTTTCCCCCTCTTTTCTGTTTTCTCCAAGATTTGGAGTTCCAGTTTTTTCCAATTTTTTTGTCAGGAAAATATGTCGAAGGATGCAGACTTAAAGGTGCTGATTCCTCATAAAATCTTGCAGTTTTTTATTTTGTTCTTCTTTTTATTTTTTTTTTCCCCTTCTTTCCTTTCTGTTTCGCGACTAAACGTTGCATCTTCACTTGATTAATTCCAGAAGTTTGAACTTAAGGTGTCTGTCATCTGCTGCGATGGCTGCAAAAAGAAAGTTAAAAAGACTTTGCAGAGTATTGAAGGTAATGAAAATTTTCTGTTTGCCTAAAATTGTCTTGTTGGTTTGTTACTTTCTGATGATGTTTTTATTTTACTTTTTCTAATTTATACCAGGTGTTTTAAAGACTGAAATTGATCCTTTACAACCAAAAGTTACAGTGTTCGGAAATGTGGATCCACAAATTCTGATTAAAAGACTCTTAAAAACTGGAAAACAAGCTGAATTGTGGAGTCAAAATGCTGGAAAAGAAAAGAAAGAAGCAGAAATTACAGTTATAAAAGAGAAAGAAAAACCAAATTCTGAATTCAATCGACAAAAATCCTCAGGTTCATTAGAAAAGGCAACGGATAAAAAAGAAGCAGCGAAAGATGAGGACGAAGTTAAAGAATTAAAGAAGGATCAGAAAGATAAAATTAACGACGATAATTCTTCAAACCCTGAAGTTATCAAGACAGAAAATCCTCAAGTCAGTGAAACAGAACATCAAACTCTGTTTAAGGATTTGAGTAATGTGAGTACTTGGAATCAGAATTCTTACAAGGTTGAGCCTTGTGCAGTTGCTATACCTTATTATGCATTACCTTCGTATACAGTTACTCCTCTGCCTCCAACCTGTTATGGACAGGAATCTATTTTCCACCAAGAAAGGCTGGTATTCCGACCGCAGTTTCAGACTCCGGCAGTGCAAGTTGGGGATTATTTCAGCGATGAAAACACTATGGGATGTCATATTATGTGAGAATTGCAGGGAAGGTAATTCTTCTTTCAAGGGTAGGGTTGAGTAAGCAGTGTTTTTGTAGTCTACTTAACAATTAGGACTATGGACTATTTCTATTAGAACTTCTGTAATAGTTTATTCTTGGCAATCTAATTCAGGTTAGGTACAGCCGCAAAATCTAAAACGAGATTAGTTTTATATCCGATAAGAGTAAAGAAAAAAAAATATAAATTTGTTTTTCTTTTAATTTGGTCCACAAAGAATTCAAAATGTTTTTCATATTTCATAATTGAATAATATGAAATGAAAAGATTCTCTTACTTGTTAACAAATAATATGACATCGAAAGGGATTGAAGGAATTGAAAAATAAGATATTAGTGGATCGTCTGTTGGATTAGAATTATAGATGAATTTTTACATATTGAAAATTGATTTGTTATGTTTTAATTAGTAAAATCTATAAATTGACAATAAATTTAAATTACTTATAGCAACAAGATTTGAAGAATATTTTAAATGTAATTTGATTAAGCAATTCAAATGGTTTGTAGATGATGGTATCAGTCCAGCAAATCAGTTTCTTCTGCCAATTGATTGCTTAAAGTTGAAAGAAAGAAAGAAAGGTTTTCTAATAGATTAATATCTTTTCATGGCACACAGTTTTTGTTCTCTCCTTTTACTTTCACTAATCGCCACATCTGTACTAAATGATTCGTGGCTGCTTTCTTAGCTTTTTGGGGGGAATTTTCATTTATTTATCACGTACTTTGATTTCCTTTATTCTCCTTAGTCCTTCTACTTTCCCTGATTTCTTCTGCCCTCCTCAAGATTTTTGGTTCTCAATTCTTATCTCGCCAAAACCTCAATTCTTTACATTTCTTTTTCTTGTTTTTGTATTAAGATTGGATCGTAAAGCTTCTTGATCCGTAATTTAAAAGATGAAAGACGAGTCACTATCACTAGAAAAAAAAAAAATACCGACCGAGAATTTCATATAATGACATCTAATAAAAGGTTAAAACATGATAAATTTATAGGTAAAATTTAACTTTTTTCGTTTTGGAAATAGGATTGGATCGCTCTCCGAATTAACTTCACATAAGTCCTTAGAAAGAATAATTATACCAAACTTGACACTTGACTAATTTTGATTAACAAGTAGTTAATGATGTGAGTAAAGGATTAATGTGAACTTGATGCCATTCTTTCTTTTAGAGCATTTTATTTACAAGTGGCAGTCAATGATTCCTTATTATGATTTAATTGACATCTTCAATGGCTATAAGCATCTCATTTTTTTACTAAATAGTGAAAGTGATTTAGTTGAATAATAAGCATTAAACTATTAGTAAATTCATAATATAGATTTGAGTGAATTTAGATGATAGGATAAATTAGTAAATTCATTGCACTTTCTTATCCATACCTAAGGAACTCATTTCCATTGTATAAAGGAAGTTGGATGGTCTACTTTTAAGAGAATAAATTAATAATGCAAACCAAACACAAGTACTTTATGCGCTTCTCGAGAAGTTACACTTCTTTAGTCTGTTTACCCAACCAAACATGACCTAAATTGTTTTGTGTAAATTTAGGAATTGTCCATCATATGAATAATATTACTATGATATTTGGCTAGTAATCCTATGGATGGAGAATATTGGTTTGAAGCTTTGAAATTCTTACAAAACATATTGGACTTTTCAAATTAGTTTAAGAATTTCTATTGTACTAGGAAAAAATATTACTACCGATGAAATATTTATTTGGAAGACTACCGATGAATTTCGATCCATCACCAAAAATCGTCTCAAATTATTTTAAAGATTTTTTTATGATATTAATCACTTACTAAAGCAATAATAGGAAGCAAAATGATATATGTTTTTCTAAATATAAAATGGATTTTTCAACGCAGTTTTCTCTTTGTTAATTATTTTAATTCACTACTAATAATATCTAGCATTACAAATAATTAATTAGATCAGACATAAAGTTTATTTATCGTAATTAATAGAATTTATCTAATTTTTTAATAAATTAAAAAAATTATCTATATTCTTTTGTATACTAAAATAATTTTTCTAAAATTTTTATATTTTAATTGTTTTTTCAAGAATTTGTTGGCTTCTGCTGCTGTACGTCAATAACATCGGCCGCACCGCCGAAGATACCTACCGACCAATCAAGATCCAAATTACAAGTTTCGCTAGCAATTTAAATACATAAGATATACATAAAATTAAAATGTATAGTGTATTTAGAACTATTTGCCTCCTTGTGCTAAAGAATTCGTCACATTCTATTATGAATTTAACGGTGGATTAATAATTAAGTTATTTTATTTTATTTACTTACAAGTTTCTAATTAATGAATCTTTCGTCAACTTTATTCTTTTTTAGTTAAAAATTAATTTGGTAAAAACATAGAATGCCAATTGAATCTCACCCTGACCTGTTTTGTCCTATACATTCAAATTTTGGTTCGTTCTAGTCCCTTTTAATGAAGCTGAAGTATATAACTGAAGGGACGAAACTGGAACCGAAACTTCCTTTTTTGAAAACCGGAACGAAAATTATGGAATCTCCAACCCAACCCATTCCATACACTCTCCTAATGCTTATACGAGAAAAGTTCGGTGTAATAATAATAAAAAAAAAAAGATTTTGCCTTTATTTAAAGAGGATGGACGCCCCCTCCATCCATTAGTAAATTTGGTAGACTTAAAAAACAAATTACGATTATATAATACGTACAAAATTAAATTCTAAATTCTAAAATATAATAAATGTTTAGGCAACATCAATCCTATCTTATTCCTAAAACAGTATTAGGAATGAGCTGATAATATACACATTGTAGTTTTCTTTTTTAAAAGAAAAAAGCAGCTCCTAAACACTTTGTAATGGTACTGGCTATCCAAAACCATCGGATCAAGCATAATAATCGCAGCTAATTACCTGTCTAACCATGTTTTAGACTATCAACTGCAAACTTTCATCATCATTAGTCCTTCACCAGTCACAACTGCAAACTTCCAATCAACCTCAACCGCTTATATGCTTTTGTTATCTCAGAATTGTCTCACAAGTTAGTACCATTCAACTAAGTAATAAAACATTTATATTCAAAATGACAACCAAAGTTTCCGGTAGCAATTCTCATATTATGTAAATAAGACTGTGACAATAGAAGAAGAAAAATATCAAGGACAATGAAAAAGACACATTTACACACCCACAAAAAGCAGAAAATAAGAAGAAAGAAGCATTGACCAAGTCCTCACCTGCAATAATGGACCGGTCAACCACTTCCACGTTCTTTGAATGGTTGAACCCAACATCAAAATTAATCATGTCTCCTTTGAACAATCTCCACTCCCTCCATAGAAAAGTAACACAGTATTTCCAGTTGACCTCACCAGATAAGAAATTGAGCAGTCTTCCAGAATTACCCTCCTTCAGATAAGCAAATACGAAGTTTCTGATTGACGTACCAATATTCTTCTTATATTACCATACGTTACACACACACACACACACAAACACACAAAAGAGGGAGGGAACATGAAATTAACCAAATAAGACCTAGGCAACTGCTGACTAGGGGAGACTCTACCAACGCACTCCAATTCAGGTTAGTGCCGTTCGACAATATTTAGCCAAAGCTGCATTTCACAGATTCCAAGCATTCTAACTGCAAGCATCCACAGAGGAAGCTGGCTCCCTGCATTGAAATCAAATTCTACTCTTCCAGAAATTTAACTGGGAGCAACATATTTTTGTCACATTATACAATAAAAAGCAGATAGTAAGAATTTAGGGTGAGAAGCAACCAGTAACTCACTATCTCCCTCTCTCACACATATACCAAAAAGTGAAACTTTTATTTGTTTTCTTCCAACTCAAGCATGCTTAGCCCACTTGTATAATCTATTTGTAGCATTCTATTTCTAAATAAGATGTGGAAGGAACTACAACATTTTCCTAGATTAATGTTAATTACATTTACTTCAACGGCAGATACGACATCATATTCCCAACAGAATGTGAAGATGGTCCTCTGAAAAGTTTTTGTGCCAATGGTGGAAAAAAAGCCTGCAAATGAGTGACAGAAGATAGCTCCACCACAAATTAAAATGAGTTCTGCAAGTAAAGGGTAACAACACAAGGTGTTCCACACAATGAAAGGAATTGCTTATGAAGGTTGCGATTTAATAGCAAGAACATGGGTGCCATAATTGTTGCTTAAACTATATTTTTTCTTTAATGCAGAATCTTTTCAATCAAAGTTTTGCTATTAGGATGAGATTGAACAATTGGCTATAAGAAATCCTTTTTATTGTTGAGAATTAAGTGCAATTTCTCATTTTGTAAAATAGAAGAGACAAAATCACAGAACAAGTAAAAGAAGAAGGCCAACAATAATTTTGATTTGTTTTCTTGCAACTCAAAAATGCTTAGCCCAATTATATAATCTATCTGTAGCATTTTATTTCTAAATAATGACATGGAAGGAACTACAACATTTTCCTACATTAATGCATGACGAAAACAAATACGATTATGTAATTTAATGATTAAATGATTTCATTACTTAAACTGTAGATACTATATCATATACCCAATAGATTATGACGATGAGCATATTAAAAGTTTTTGTGCCCATGATGGCAAAAAAGCCTTCAACCAATGCAAATGAGTGAAAGAAGATAGCTCCCCCGAATGAGTTCTGAAAGTAAAGGGTAACAACACAATGTGTTCCACACAAGGAAAGGAATTGCTTATGAGGGTTGCAATTTAGTACCAAGAAGACTTCCCCTTTATCCTTCTAGCATGGGTCCAATAATTGTTGCTCAAACCATATTTTTTCTTCAATGCAGAATCTTTTTCAATCAAATTTTTGCTATTGGAATGAGCTTGAACAATTTGCTATAAGAGATCCTTTTTATTGTTGAGAATTAAGTGCAATTTCTTATTTTGTAGGGTAGAATAGACAAAATCAGAGAACAAGTAAAAGAAGAAGGCTAATGATCTTGCACAGTAAGATAGACTAGTCATAAGCATCTTAATATCAGAAGTTTGAACAAGAGTCGGTAGCGAGAATAAATCAAGCATTTGTTTTACCTTTGGCATCTAACAAATTGAATTTCCTGCAAGTAGATTCATACTACAAGAATTAATTGAACAAGTGTCAAACCCTGAGAATCTGCAACTTAGTAGAGAAGGCAATGGCAACCCAATCAGGCTGAGAAGAAGACCATTGCAGCTGCTCAATTTCAGCTCCGGCAGTGTAAGCCAAAATAGGATCCAATCCGCCCTCAACAGGCTGTCCCATGGAGGAGAGATCCCAAATCAAAGCCTGAGAATCATCTCCGGCGGTACAGATGTGACAAGAACTGTGTGGGGCCCAAGCAATAGCATTGACACTGGCGTGGTGCCTCTGCAACTCCACCACAGGTAGAGTAGGAAAGCGGATATCCAACACGACCACCTTGGCGCTGTCCATGATGATAGTAGCCATATACCTAGGATCCTGCTTGTTCCATCCTAACCGGACCAAGGGAGTATCCGGTTCCGAACTCTCATAAATTATAGTAGAATGCTCCTTATCGCGAAGATCGAAAACCCTAACGGAGCCATCGGCGGAGACGGAGGCGAAAACACCAACGCCGCCCCAAGCTATGTCGTATACCTCCTTATCATGAGCAATTAGCTGCGTATCAACAGTCTCTCTCTCGATATCCCAAATCGTGCAAGTAGTATCGATACTAGACGTACCAATACGCTTCGGCTCAGCTTCGTTCCAGTCAAAGGAAGTTAGCGGTCCGCAAAACTCGCTACTTTTGTTCCCATTAAGCAAGCTTTTAAGCTCCACACGAGACTGGTCTTCCCCAATCCGCCATACACGGAGGAAGTCACTGGAGGTGGCCAACAAATCCGGCTTCTGGCACTCCTTATCAGGAATAAACATGATCTTAGTAGGCGGGTACGGGTGCTCGAATGAGAGATTAGGGTCGGAGCGGATCTCACCATTTGAATCATCAAGCTGGACAATCTCGACTCGGTTAGGGTACTGTTCGAGGAGACTAGCTATGGCTAAACGGTACTTCTTGTCACGACGAACACTCCAGTTCATGGCGTATATGTGCCATGGAGCTTCATAGGTGTAGATCTCCGATCTCTTCTGCTGTTCATCCGACCCGTCTTGATTCGGATCACTGCTTGCGCCCATAATTTTTCCGTTTCTGTTTTTTGTTTTTTAATCGGATAATTGGAGATTGAAATGGATAAAGTGGTTAAAAAAGAGCGAACCCGAACCAGTAGGCAGTGGCAGAGAGGAAATCGGTCTAGTTTTTGTTTGAGGGAATATCCTCCAAAGAGGAAGATCGAATAGAATTTGCCTGTTTCCCTTATTTGAGATAAATATTAGATTTTTAAGAAATAAATAAAGAATTTTAAGAGAAATTCGTTGTTTTTTCTTCCTCTTAATTGTCTTTTGCGTTCTTCATTTTAGAATGAAAAATAAAATTGAGCTGTATAAAAAAAGGAAAATTAATTATTTAATCCTTTGACGGCGTTTTAGGTGAATATTCAGGGCATTCCTGATATTTGTGCCTGTTAAATAGAGAAAAAAAAAAAAAAAAAAAGTAAGAGGGAGATGAGAGAAAACATACAAAATTGACAAATTTACCCTTTTCTTTTTCTTTCTTGTTTGGGCCACTGAGAATGCTATTATTTGGCAAAGCTTTGACTGCCCAACAAACACTCTGCTTCTTTTACAGCAGTCTCGGTCACTGCTGCAAGCACCGGAAAATTGTTTATTTGACCAGTTGGTTTTCTGTGAAGGAGGTGATGATGGTGGTTCATTGTAAGGACTTGAAGCATCCGAGAAATCAAATAACGTTGTGTTAAATTAATGTTGTAGTTAATAAAGGCGTGGTGGTTATGTAGTTATGGAAGAAAAAAAAAAATAACAGTAAATTTTTCTTGTGAAACCTGATCTACGGGCTTAAAAAGAAGACAAAGTTTCCCTAAATTCAAGAACTGTAAGTTCATGTTATTGCAAGATCGGGGTCAAGAATTCCAAAAAAAACAAGCCATAATGATCTTTGATAAACCAAAACCAACAAGAACAGAGCCAAAATCCTGAGAACAATAAGTTGTCAAATTTTCTTACAGCTTGTTTCGATCTCGACAAGATCCAGATCGATAAAATATTAGCTTTGAAAAGACCCAAAAGTTTGAATATTGAGATCTAGAGTAGCGGCGATGGAGTTGCGAGCGGAAAGAGAGCGTTGGTGTTATTGTAATGCCGGGTAGCGTGGAAGGAGAGGGTGGAGGCAGAGATGGTAGTGGTGATAATGGAGGAGTTGCAGATTTCGGGGACTTTGAAGGTGGTGAAGGTGGCAGTAGAGAAGATGGCTGGGGTGGAGTTGTTGATGCAATGGTGGAGGCGGTGCAGTCACTCTGAGGCTTTCATATTAAAAAACGTAAAAGAATGTGACGGAGAGGGAGAGAGAGTCCTTGGCTTTCATCTTGTCCGGAGGGTATTTCTGCCATTTCCGTATTACTTAACGAAAAACACTCTTAAAATTGAATTGGTAAGTATTTAGAGGGACGGATGTAAACATTCATAACGTCTGGATATTCATTTAAAATATGAATCGTATTTAAATAATTTCGTAAAATGTCAGTTATTAAATAATTAATTTTCCTAAAATAAATAAATAATTCATTCCCTCTCATCCTTCAAATCATCACGTGATCACCCCTCCCCTTCTCATCGTTACACTGTCATCCTCATCAGCCAACGATAGCCTCAATTTTTGACTGTCTTGCGCTACTGCTATTGTGATAATTGTGGAAGAGCGTCGATTTTCGATTTTCATGTTGTTCATGCTGATTTTACTCGCAAGTAATTTATTGACATCCTCCTAAAGTATTGCATTTTAGTTGCAAAATTAATGGAGTTGATAAACAATTTTGCAACTTGTGATTGTGGGTCATCACGTGAGTTTCTTTGGATGGGATTTGTTGATGTTGTAATTTTAACAAAATGCTAGACTGTACTCTGACATGGCAAAAGCTCGTGACATGACAACTTGGCAATTCATGTAATGTGTGATCCGGCTGTTTAATTGGATTGGATTCAGAAATGGTCAAAATTAAGAATCAAACAATTTCAACTTAATTTGTTTTTTATTATTATTCTCTATAAAAAAAATCGAATATGGGAATTTAGAATTCACAAATTGAATCCCACCAAATCCCAAAAGAAGCGTATCGAATTTTCAAATTAAAATTAGCTCTAAATTCATGAATTGAAAATCAAACACCAAAACCGTTTTCCTCTCAGTAATGAAGCTTATCTCTCATGTCTCACTGGCCGATCTTAATCTCTTATTACTTTGAGTGAAAAGTGTATAAAATATTTCTATTATTAATTATACTTTTCTCGCAAATAGATCATTCAATTTTCCACAAAGAAAGTAAATTCCTTTCGGATTTTTTAGGAACGTATAATTTCTCTAATTAGGTGAAATAAATGTAATATATCTATTTTTAAACACTCATCACATTTGAGAAATACTAATTTTAAAATATTTATCACATTTATGATTTTAATAAATATTAATTATTTTTTTCATGTTTAATTAATATTTCAATTCCTCAAATATTTAATGTTTGCATACATTAAATTAAGAGTAATATAGTTAATTTATTTAAAATTTATTATAACTTATACAAATTTAATAATTGTCTTTAAAAATATGAAATTCTAAATGTGATTTAGAAATCGAACTAATATCAATTTATCTTATTATCTATACACACTTAAATTATATTATAAACATTATTATCTTTTATAATTTGATTTTGAGTATGTTAATTACAATTTTTAAAATAATAATTTCATATTTTTCAATTTTTATCTATTGAAATGTGAATTAGATGCCATTTTCTTATACATGGAAATTCCACGGAGTTTAGATGTCAAAAATCCAAAAGCAGCAACCACAAAATCAGAAGCACTCGTATTAGCTCGTAAAATATCTGCTTCATTTGACTGAAAGAATTAGGACCTCACATACCACGAAGACGGGTTCGGTTTGGTCACTTGGCAGGTCCCATTGCAAAATTTTATCAAGAATTTCCAGGAAAAGCGTAGAATTTCAATATTTTCTGTCCGAGACGACACCAAAGGTTATCTTTTTTTAAAAAAAAAAACAAACAAAAAAAACCTCCAGCTGCATCAGGACTAACCCAGAATCGAAGAACTTATAATGGTTGCATGCCTTTCATGTGCAGCCAATACTCCTTCAACAGCTACTCCATTTCTGAGCTCTCACATACACAGTCACTCAAATAAGCCAAAGTTTGGTTCTCGAGAAGCTCTAATCTTTCTTCAAAACTGCTCTAATTTCACTCATCTCAAGCTTGTACATACAAAGATCATTCGAAATGGCCTTTCTAATGATCAATTGCTTGTTAGAAAATTGCTTCACTTGTGCTTCTGTTATGGCGAAATGGATTATGCCACCTTGCTTTTTCATCAAATTCAAAGCCCACATACCTTCACATGGAATTTCATGATTAGAGCTTATACCAAAAATGGTAACTCTCAAGGAGCTCTTTTTCTCTACAATCTTATGATTTGCAGGGGATTTCCGCCTGATAAATTCACTTTTCCTTTCGTTGTTAAAGCTTGCTTGTCCTCTTATGCTCTTGATAAAGGAAAAGAGATTTATGGGTTTGCTATTAAAACTGGATTTTGGAAAGACACCTTTTTGCATAACACTCTAATGGATCTTTATTTCAAATGTGGGGATTTTGATTATGGGCGTAAGTTGTTTGACAAAATGCGTGTTAGAAGTGTTGTTTCGTGGACTACTTTTGTTGCTGGCCTTGTTGCTTCCGGCGAATTAGACGCTGCCCGTAAAGCATTCGACGAAATGCCAATGAAAAATGTTGTTTCTTGGACAGCAATGATCAATGGATATGTGAAGAATCAACGGGCTCAGGAAGCTTTTGAATTGTTTTGGAGAATGCAGCTTGATAATGTGAGGCCTAATGAGTTTACACTTGTTGGCTTGCTAAAAGCATGCACTGAACTTGGGAGTCTCCAGTTAGGTAGTCGGATTCATGAGTATGCCTTGAAAAACGGGTTCAAACTTGGAGTTTTCCTTGGGACTGCTCTTATTGATATGTATAGTAAATGTGGTAGTTTGGAGGATGCAAAACAAGTGTTTGACAAAATGGAAATCAAGAGTTTAGCAACTTGGAATTCGATGATTACTAGCTTAGGGGTGCATGGTTTTGGCAAGAAGGCGCTTGCTCTTTTTGCACGTATGGAGGAGGCAAATGTGCAACCAGATGCAATCACTTTCGTAGGTGTTTTATGTGCTTGCGTGCGTACGATTAATGTAGAAGAGGGTAGTAGGTATTTCAAGTGTATGACAGAATGCTACGGGATTATGCCTGTTTTAGAACATTACACTTGCATGATTGAACTCTACACTCGTGCCAACATGTTGAATGAGGTTAGAGAATTAATCAACTCCATGCCAGTGGAACTTAGTAGCGGTCCAGCAGTAGCATTGATTTTGCAAAGCATCATTGATGGTGATGCTGAAAATGAAGAATTATTTGATTTCCCGGGTAAGGATTTAGACTGCTTTGGAACACCTACTTATTTGTCCCAAAATCAGTTACAATGCTTCGAATGGGATGTTGGTTGACATTACTAGCCCATTTCTGCGACATTATTGTAGTTAAATGTAACATAAATTGAGAATTTTATACAAACATGTCCCAACATTTATTTTCTGAAGGAGCCAAATGATAAACTTTTGGCCACTAGGCGTAACCATCTTCGTTATTCAAAGACAGAATTCAAGTAGATATGACAAGTATGCAAATGTACATCGAATAAGTGGGCATAAATTGTGCTATAATTAAACTACACCTGATATTCATTACACAGAAGCAATGTGAAATGGTGACATTTCTCTAGTTTTACAACTTCAAAAGAAATTTATTTTTATGTCCACTAAACCCACAACCATCTGGTCTCTTCTATTTTGTTACAGGATGAATCTAAAATTCAGACATACAAATAGCATGTTATTTTGTTTTACTTATTGTGGATTTAGATTTTATCTTAATTTAAAATGTCTATTTAAAAGAGCATGAATTTGGCCTGAAAATTTTTGGTAGATCAGAAAATTGGGTGTCAAAGATTTGAACTGTAGACCTCTTCCCCCTGTCTTGGGAGTGTGGAATTCGAATACTTGACTACTGGTTTATTGTAGCCTGGAATATTATTCATATAAATCTTTTCAAGTGCCAATTAACAAAGGATGCATGTTCTGTTTGTCAATGCAGTGATATAGTTTTTCAGCTCTTTTATGTTATTGAAGATCTTGACCTTTTTCCTAGCATTGAATAGTACCTTATCTTATCTATTCTATCTGTGTGTTTGTATATTTGCTCCACTAATAACTCTTCATCATTGAAGGGTTACATAATATATGCTTATATTTCCAAATGCAGAAGCGCCAGACAGGTACTTGTTGGTGGAAAAGCCAAAGAAATCTGTTCATTTTAAGTTTGTGGCAACTATTATTTTGAATTTATGCCAACAACTTTGCTTTATTTATTGATTTTGATTAACAGTGAGCCTATTTCTTACTTATACTCATGAAGTTGACTAGATTTTCCTTCTATAACAAATGAAACCTGTTCATTGGGATATTCAAAATTTCAGGCTACTATTTCTTACTGGCTTAGTAATTAATTAGTACTAATAAGCTTTTATCAATAAGTTTGCTTGTTTTTGCCAGATAGTGTTATTTTACCATGAGATGGATTCATGAGCACTGTACTGATAGATGACATAGATATTAGTTTTTAGATTTTGTTTTTTCTTGTTCACAAATATTCTTCTCTCTCTATGGGAGATTATTCAGTGCACTTGTTGCTGTGAATACACCACATGCACATGTACATTTTTTTTTAATGTACAACAAGTGTTACTAAGTAATTTATTATGTCAGAGGGAATATGATCTCATGCCTCGTATTTGTTGTAATGTATTAAACTTTATTAACAGTATGTCATATAACACACTGTACCAAATTATTAAAATGGTTTGAATTGATTAATGTGAGATTCATAAATTGCAAAATTAATGAAAATTTATGTTTCATTGAAGAAGTATAGTCTATAGATAAAATTAAATAGTTTAAATTATATTATTAATAAAAATAATGAAATTAAGGAAATTTCACCTCTGAATTTATCATGAAATGGGGAATCTATCAATTTCATAGATAATAACCTATTTTTTCAATTAAATAAATTTTTTTAATAAAATCCATAAAATGGACACGTTTCGTAAGTTAAATTTCAATAATTCAAACGATCTTATAGAATCAAAACTAAGTAAGAGATAAATTGCAGTTAATTACAAATGAATGTACGGAGAAGACAATTCTTTAAAGGGGTCAAAATTGCATCTATGAATATTTACAGCTACTACTGTAAATTTAAGCCACAAACATCAAAAGTAGATAAATGATATGAAGCATATGTAACAAACATTTTCACGTTTGATTCCATATATATATATATATATATATATATATATATATATATTTATATATAAGTTTCATGTGTGATTATCCATCGCGAAAACGATTTATCATTTATATAATTTTATATTTTCTTTTCTTTTTTAAAAAAAAAAGTAAGCCAAAATGGTTGCTACCTCAAAGTCTCAATCGTGTCTTCTCCGCCACCATTCACACCATCATCTAATTCCAATCGAAGCCCGAAACAAGAAACACCGTAGCAAAGCTCACAACAAGAACGGAAACAGCCAAGAAAGAGCATACATCAATGCAGTGGCTTTTCCTTTTCTCATACAACAGAAGTTCAAC
This sequence comes from Jatropha podagrica, assembly GCA_947857235.1. Lineage (NCBI taxonomy): Eukaryota > Viridiplantae > Streptophyta > Magnoliopsida > Malpighiales > Euphorbiaceae > Jatropha > Jatropha podagrica. The sequence goes on along the minus strand of CANUEP010072247.1, from coordinate 23,027 downwards.
GGCGACTGGCTGGAAAAAAGAACAGAGTTCACTAAAATAAAAAGCAAACACAGTCCAAACTGAACTACAGGATGAAAAACACGAACCAATTTGGCGCATCGTACATACCTGCGCCTACTCGCTGCTGTTGATTAGCAGTTAGCACAGCAAAACTCCAATCCTCATTACCTTCCATTTTCATCTTCCTCTTTCTTGAATTCTAATCAAAAAGTTCGTTAAGAATTGCATTTCGTTCAATTAAATTAATTTTCACTTTCTTCTCTTTGGGTGACGATGAAGGCAGCAACATTAATGTCGCCAGGTTAGCGTTTTCATCTTTTTTTTTCTTATTTATGGAGTTTGGCGATAATAACCGTGTTAATTTAACTTTAAATCTAGATTTAGAATTTGTCTTTATATTATTAAATAATATATATATATACACACACACAGTCTGGCATTGACTGTTATTTTTTAAGTTGTTTGCCAAAGGGAAATGGCAAACTGGAACCGCAGCTCGAATATGAATTTTTATGATAATATAGAGAAAACAATTAATTGCGTTGCTTTTTAATCAACGGAAGAAAATAAAAGAAAATAGGAAAAAAGTTAAATAAAAAATGATGTCCCCGCTCACATATAGCGGTTTGGTAGGAAATGGAAGAGTAGAAGTTGGAGCAGCTCAGGAAGTTGGCGCTGTTCAAATATCTCCCGTGCTTCTTCGTACTTCTCTGGTCAAACGTTCTTTAACCGTCCCAAATCTTTCTTCCTCCTCCGCATCCTCCGACTCTGTTTATTCTTCTCCTCGTCGTCTTCATAGTATTCTCTGCAGTCAACGAAAGCTTCAGATTGGGATCGGGATGGCAAATCACACTTTGAAGACAACGAAAAATCACCTTAGGCATGTTGAGTCAATGAATGTTCTGCCTTCCGGTGCCGGTAAAATTCCTTGCCTTAACGCTGTTATATTAGGCGAAGCTTTGGCTTCTGAAGAAGACGATCTCGTCTTTCCTAGTGTCGAGTTCTCTCGCCAGGCTCTGATTCCGTCTCCTCAGAAGGTAACACTTGTCGGTTATAACATTGTCGCTTATACTAGAATTTTAGTGTTTACTAGAATGGAAATGGTAATGGTAATTTTTTTTTTTTTTTTAAATTTTGAGATCAGTACTTGGAGATGTATAAACGGTCCATTGAAGATCCAGCTGGATTTTGGTCAGATATTGCTTCGCAGTTCTACTGGAAAAAGAGGTGGAGCCAACCGGTAGTATCAGAGAATTTTGATGTCCGCCAAGGGAACATCAAGATTGAGGTCAAAATTCTTTGCTTTGATTCTTAATTTACGTCGAAAGTGTTTTCAAATCTAATTTTGAAGCTGCATTTTTCAAATCTTACCTTGAACTCCGTTTTTCAAATCTTACCTTGAAGCTCCATTTTCGTAATTGTAATTGATAATGATAATGACAGTGGTATAATGTATTATGCAGTGGTTCAAGGGTGGTATCACCAATATTTGTTACAATTGTTTGGATAGAAATGTTGAATCTGGAAATGGTGATAAGATCGCTATGTACTGGGAACCTAATGACCCTGGTTCTCAAGATTCTTTAACCTATTCCCAGCTTCTTCAAAGAGTTTGCCAGGTTATTTCCCCCTTCATTGTATTTTTATGAGGATGAAAAGTATAGATATTTAGCTCTACTTGGATTTCAGTGTTATTATTATTATTATTATCTTCTTTTCTTTTGTAGCTAGCTAATTACTTGAAAGATAAAGGTGTTAAAAAGGGTGATGCTGTTGTGATTTATCTGCCCATGCTCATGGAACTCCCTATTGCCATGCTCGCTTGCGCTCGCATTGGTGCTGTGCATTCGGTATTGAAGCTAGCTAAATCCCCTGTTCTTCTCTTTTGTTTTTGGTTGAGAAATGCCTCTTACTGTTCATTCCATCAGGTTGTGTTTGCAGGATTTTCTGCTGAATCTCTTGCTCAAAGAATTGAGGACTGTAAACCAAAAGTTGTAATTACTTGTAATGCTGTTAAAAGAGGTCCTAAAGTTATTCCCCTAAAAGACATAGTTGACGCTGCTCTTATTGAATCTGATAAAAGTGGGGTTTCAGTGGGTATGTAAATCATCAAACAATTGCTTTGTGGTTTAAACATGATCATCTACTTTATAATTACTTATGGCTGTTTTCTTACTATGTCAGATGTATGTTTGACATATGAAAATGAATCTGCTATGAAAAGGGATAAAACTAAATGGCAGCAGGGAAGAGATGTATGGTGGCAGGTTAGTACATAATACTTAATTTAGCATATAAACTGAGAAAAATGCTATTTTTGTTGGTAGTTGGCACATCCAATCTCTTGTTCTGTTTCTCAACCTTGCATTTTTATCTTTATGCTATTTCCAATGATTCGCTATAAGATGGTGGATGATTTACCATAAGATAGTTGCATAGCTATCGTTTATGGTAAGATGGTTGCCTGGTTACAGTAATTCACTAATTCTATCTGTCATGTGGTAATCTAATTTAAAAAGTAGCTTATATAATTGATCACGATTGCAGACTTAAGTTTATATTTTGAGTTTTGTATAAATGATATACTTCATCTATCAGGATGTTGTTCCTAAATATCCAACTACTTGTGAAGTGGAGTGGGTTGATGCAGAAGATGCACTGTTTCTCCTATATACTAGTGGGAGCACAGGAAAGCCGAAGGTACTTACAATTCTTAGTTCAACTAAGATTCTTATTACACCTTCTATTCTTGTATTTCAATCATTTTCTGTTTATTTTATTTTCCTTATTTTTCTTTGCTCTACCTTTCATCCCTAAAGGGTGTTGTCCATACCACTGGAGGATATATGGTTTACACTGCCACAACATTCAAGTATGCATTTGATTACAAGCCATCTGATGTCTACTGGTATGGTTTGTTCATCAAAATTTTCAAGTCATAACAGCTTAATAGCATCTGGAAATTTATTGAGAAACTTGATGTATTTCAGGTGCACGGCTGACTGTGGTTGGATCACTGGGCATAGCTATGTGACATATGGACCCATGCTCAATGGAGCAACGGTTGTCATTTTTGAAGGGGTAACTTCCCTTTGAATCACAAACCATCTTTCTTGTTCACATTTTAGTAAAACACATGCAACATCCCAAAAAATTAATGTTAGACTATAGTTTTTATTATCCAATTGTTTCAGTTTCTGGCACTTTGATATTCTGCGACTGAGAAAATTTGCATGCAAGTGGCTTATAGAAAAGTACAATCCAGGTAGAAAGTATGGAGCATATTTAGACAAAAGCAAACTTGTCATGGCATGCACCTTAAAATTTATTTATCATCTAAAAAAAATTTTGAAGTTCTTTGAAGCTTAGATTACTTTATTTTTACAAAGCAAAAGGTATGTATAAATCATGAAAAAGCAGAGTTAATGTTAAGTAGTAGAAAGTGAGGTAATATATAATCATAAAAATATTGTTTCATTGAAAATTTAAGTTGTTTATCTTAATATCACGCTTGTAAAAGCTTTATTATGACAAGTAATAATGTAAAGGCCTTCTATCTTGACACACTGAAGTACTTGTGCTTCTACCAGCAGTAGAATTTCAAGAAGAGGCCATTCATCATAAGTTTTAAATTTGATACCTATCCCTTGCAGTTCAATTTTTATGATTGAAACTGCTTGGATTGTCAATTTTCCCATTTGATAGAATATTGTGTGCAGGCTCCAACTTATCCAGATTGTGGACGCAGTTGGGATATTGTTGACAAATTCAAAGTGTCAATATTTTACACTGCCCCTACGTTGGTGCGGTCTCTCATGCGTGATGGTGATGAGGTAAGATATTTCTCTTTTCACATGAGCTAAGATATTACATAAATCTGTAGTAAAGACCTTTATAATATATATATATATATATATATATATATATATATATATATATATATATATATATTTTGTGTGTGATCAATGTGAAATTAAAATTCAACAGTGCCTTTGTGAAGCCATATGAAGTTTGTTTCAGAATGCTTAGTTGCAAATTTTATGCGATTTATATTCGTAGTTTCTTTTAAGCTGAAGTCATTTTGTATCGATTGGCTTTAATCATAAGCTTTTTGGCTGTTATCATCCCTGCAACTCTGTTAACTTAAATGTACAATGAGGATTGAAGGAACTAACTCCCCAGTGACTGCAAAAGAATTCTACTTTCGTAATTAATGTTAGTATTACGAAGCAGCTCCACTTGAATCATTTAACCACATGAGCTTAAGTCTACCTTTATTTTTGCGTATTTATGGTGCCTGTTTTTCTTCTTAGGGATTGTGAAACCTGTATATATTATGAATTATGTTACATACACATACGGGTTAATAACAAATTTGGTATCTGGACTTATCGAAATATTTTATTTTGGTGTCTCAACAGAAAATGTTTGCAATTAAGTGTCTGAATCTATTAAAAATTTTCAATTAAGTGTCGCCTGCTGATGTAGCTCGCCAAAATTACATGTAAACATTATGGAGCCCATCCAGCTTTTCAAAATATGCTGATTAGGAACTAAGTAGACAAATCACGTTGAATAGGAAAATCAAACGAAAAGAGAAGAAAGGAAATATTGAATTTGCAGCGGCGTTGAACGGTGAGTTGCGGACTCGTGCGATCGAGAGAGAGGTGATGGAGAAAAGAGCACGGCGGCAGAGGCAGGACGAAGATGTGTTAACCAATTCAGGCAGTGGCAGCTGGAGACGCAGCGATCGCGAACGATGAGTTGGGGACTGGAGGTGTGACTTGTCTGTAGCTCGTGCGATCGACAAAGAGAGAGAGGTGATGGAGAAAAGAGCACGGCGGCAGAGGCAGTTCAGGCGGTGGTAGCTGGAGACACAGTGATCGTAAGCAGAGAAGCAGTGAGACACAAATGCAGCCAAACAGAAACGCAGCCACAGAAAGGAAAGAGAAAGAGAAAGGAGGAAGAGGTGGTGGTGCAGTGCTATCTTAGGTAACCGGAGAAAGAAGGAGAAAGGAAAGAAGAGAAGGAAAGAGAAAGGAGGAAGAGGTGATGGTGCGGTGCTATCTCTGGTAACCGAAGAAAGAAGGAGAAAAGGATGAAAGAGAGAGGAGGCAGTTTTTCTGCGGACAAAAATGAGAGAAAGGAAAAAAATTATAGGGACTAGCATATTCTAGGGTTTTGAAATAAATTTGATTTTGAACATGTCAGCAATATAACTATATTATTACATTGACACGTCAGCAATTTTAAAACATGTCAGCCATCTGTCCCACGTGTAATTATACCACGATGCTTACATGTAATTCCGGCGAGCCACATAAGCAGGTGACGCTTAATTGAAAATTTTTAATAGGTTCATACACTTGATTGCAAACGTTTTCCGTTGAGACATCAACATAGAATATTTCGATAAGTCTAGACATCAAACTTATAATTAACCCTGTAGATGCATGCCTAGACCTAGAAGCTTTTGTTTGTAAATTAGTACCGATAACAGCTATTGTTGGTTATGCAGTATGTCACTCGCTATTCACGCAAATCATTACGGGTCCTTGGAAGTGTGGGCGAGCCCATTAATCCAAGTGCTTGGAGGTTTTTAGCTTCATCTCATTGTTCTTGACCCAGAAAATTTCATATTTACATGAGACTGAATTAACAGAAATCTGTTTCTTGCAGGTGGTTTTTCAATGTAGTTGGAGATTCGAGGTGCCCTATATCTGACACTTGGTGGCAAACTGAAACTGGTGGCTTTATGGTGATTTAATTTCTTTGTACTTGCTGTCCATACACTGCCACCCCTTTGTTACCTTGATTTGTAGTTCTCTATTGCCACCTCAAAAAGATTGCTTTACTTTTCCACTATAAATATCTTAATCATGATTGCCTGTTGCCACCTTTCAGATTACTCCACTACCGGGTGCTTGGCCACAGAAGCCTGGTTCTGCAACTTTCCCGTTCTTCGGTGTTCAGGTTCTTATCAAAATCAACAATTTGATCTTTTCACTTTACCCCCTCTTTTTTCTCTGTATGTTCATTGCTTATTCTTATCAATTTTAATATGATGAACTGTAGCCTGTCATAGTGGATGAGAAGGGTGTTGAGATTGAAGGAGAATGCAGTGGATACCTTTGTGTGAAAAGCTCATGGCCTGGGGCATTCCGAACCCTTTATGGAGATCATGAGAGATATGAGACTACATACTTCAAGCCATTCCCTGGCTATTATTTCAGTGGTGATGGTTGTAGCAGGCATGTTATTACTTGAACCAATATCACAATTTTACTTGGTGTAGCTATATATGTTGCTGTAGATCTTGATAGTCTCTTGTCTGGACTTTAGAGGCTTTGATTCCCTGATAGCCTTTGGTTAGGACAGGTCAGCTAAAGGACTCATGGTTGATATCAATTTTTCAGGGACAAGGATGGATACTACTGGCTTACTGGAAGAGTTGATGATGTCATCAATGTTAGGTATAAAAATGTTTTTTGTTCTTATCCAATTTATATTATTAAAAGTGTATTCCTGTTTCCTGGATTTAAATACGTTGCAGTCAAATATGCTGAGTTGCTATTGTTTTTTTACTGGTTCCACTCTCTAAACAAAATTTGCAATCGTCCATCATTACTTGCAAACAATTTTTTTCTCCTTGTTGTGATGTTTCGAAAATATCTACAGTGGTCATCGTATTGGAACAGCTGAAGTAGAATCTGCTCTCGTTTCTCATCCCCAGTGTGCAGAAGCTGCTGTAGTTGGTGTAGAGCATGAGGTACCTCCATTATTTTTTTGGGTAGTGTGTGCAGGAGAGAGAATATGTTTGCAAGTGCATCAGTAATAGTTGCAATTACTTCAAGCACATATGTTTGCTCAGTCTTTAATATTTCTTGCTGATAGGTTAAAGGACAGGGCATTTATGCATTTGTCACTCTTGTCGAGGGTGTTCCTTACAGTGAAGAACTACGGAAAAGTCTTATCCTCACAGTGCGGAGTCAGGTCTGTGCTAAATCTAATATTTTCTCTATTCAAAAGACATGTTAATGCATGCTTAATTGCTTATCGCATAAACTAGGTTGCAATCAATATATCCAGTATGTCACCTTGGCAGTCATATGCTGAGGAGTTGCAAGTACCGACATGCATAAACTCAGAATTAAAACGCATAGTTCTCATATCATTTTAAATATTTCATTAATTGATCTGCCATTTCTCCAAACTGATATAGATTTGCTCTTGTCAAGTTTGATCAGTTCCGGTTGACTTGATGATACAGTGATTTGAAATCTTCCCTCAGTTGCCTCGCCTGTTCCTTATTTTCTTTGTAACTATTAACAGATTACAGGATTGCAGTCAATTAAAATATAAGGATGAATAAGGAGATGCATCTAAATGTGTTTATTGGTTACATTCTCTAAAACATAGTTTCATATTTCAGATAGGAGCATTTGCGGCACCTGATGCAATCCACTGGGCACCTGGCCTTCCAAAGACAAGGAGTGGAAAGATAATGAGGAGGATTCTGCGAAAAATTGCTTCCAGGCAGTTCGATGAGCTTGGGGACACGAGCACACTGGCAGATCCCAGTGTGGTCGATCAGCTTATAGCACTTGCTGATGTCTAAAGCTGATGTCACACAATTCTACTGGCAACTTGAGAACTAGAGTCCGTTATAGAGGAATTATTTAATATTAGCAACATTGATTTATGCTACATTTTGATTTCTGGAATACGAGTCGAAGTATTTGGGTTTCGGCTAGATGCTTAAATTCGTATTTGTGTTCGCATATCTGATAGCATTAGTTTATTTTCATTCTTGCCTGTAGTTACATTTCTGTATTTTTCAACAAAATAATCCAGGCAAGCTTTTTATTCTCAGAACAATTTTCTTGGTGCTTGATGCATTATCAAGTTTTGTATTGTATATTATATTTTTAATATTAATATAGATGACATTTTTTTCAAAATACTGAAAACAAAGACAATAGAGACTAGATACGAAGGCACTGTACTGATAATCATCTTTGCCATTTTGGTGGTGATTGCTAGTTAACATGAGTAGAACACGCTTCACTATTAATTAATTGCTTGCATGCAAATCGAAAATAATTAGATTTTTCAATAACTAGGCTCTTCTTGCCATTTCCTAATTCTAGCACCCCAACTGAAACTCATGATTTGCTCAATTAAACTATTGCATAAGACTATACTATGGTTCTGTTCATTTAAAACTCTAATAAAAACTATGGATCTGTTTGGTTAAATTAAAACGCCAAAAGTTAGTTCAAAATGTGAAATGGCTCCTATAGAAAGCAGACATCTTTTATAGAGGCCATGTAGTGACGGTAAAAATCTAGACCTAGATATGGTTGTTCTCAATCTTCCACTTGAGGCTGCAGTGGTTCTTTGCATACTTACAAGCCCAATAAGCTAAAAAAGAAGTGGCTTTCCCATAAAACTTGTGAAGCTTTGACAAACTTTTTTTAATCTTCTACTGATGCTCCTTGTACTTTTCATTCTCCATTCTATTCCCCTTTTGCAGCACTACAGTGTTAATCTTCTACATTGTAGGTATTTTATTTGATCATTTGGCAATTAACTTAATTGGAATTCCTTCTTAATATAACGTTATTTTTGGAATTTGTTTTTGACTCTGAATCTAGTCCTTACGATGTTTGCTGGCAAGGTTAACGATTAGTATATGAATTTGACCTTACAGCTAGGCTGTTGTTGAGTTCATCTACTTACAGTTAAACTAGCAATGCCTGTAATTAAACGCGAGGGCTTAGAGTTACCAGCAGCACCAAAACAAACTTTTGCAGCGCAAATCCTGTGATATGTAGAATCCCCACCATGGCTTATATCTGTAAATGACCACCAAAAATATATTTATCCAAAATCAAAGAAAAATATTCTGGAGGCCAATTTTCTGTACTCCCCAAGCAGATTCAATTTCTCTCTTTTATTGTGTACGTTGGACGGAATAACATCATAGTTTGAAATATTGCACAATATCTCAATCAGTGGGAAAGAGAGGGCAAAACATTAAGGAGACTGAAAACAAAATGGGGAACCAATGAACATTCTAAATATCCAAATGAAACGCACCATAATGATAAATATTGAAGCAGCGAAATAAGAAAATTATTTGTATCAAGTCTCAGGCAACATCAGTAACAAAGATCCATCACACTGCTACGGGCTTCCATGTGGTCGTGCAACATTGTCGTATGGATATCTAATCTGAATCCTCGTAAGCTTCCCCATCATCAGACAACTCATCAAAAGATCTTATGTCAAGCTGGTAGCGAAGAATCCCTCCAATTCCACCAAACCCTCTGCAAAATTGTGATCCCTCTTGAGATTTGTTTGTAACAAATTCAAGCGAGCAACCAAAACGCTTGTACTCATTCGCAAACCACTCGAGCAACGGCATCTTTTCCTGAACCTCCAACTCCGCAGAGTTGGCTGAATCCCTGAAGTTACTCTGATCAGCCTCTTGATCCTTATTCAAGTGCTTTATAATTATTTCACCTGTAACACTGTTTTTCAGCACATATCGATTAATATCAAGATTTTCCCACACAATAAGGATTTCAACAGCACCCATCTCAAGAGCCTTCAATGTGTCATCAACACCAAAAACATATTTTCCAGTGTCCTGACTGATCTCCTCAAAGTACTTCCCAATCAACCGTTTTTCCTGAATGAACTTAACATTTGATAGAATTTCAGCTGACAACTCAATCGCTTGGTTGAAGCCATTCTCTCCTCCATAAGAAACATCAACCACATTCAATATCTTTGCTTGCAAACGAGGATCAAACATATCTGACTGGCTCAATTCAGTCTTGAAGTCTGCTGAACCGGCCAGTATCAGCCCCGCAACATTCGGCTGACTAGTAGCAGGATTGATGAAGAACTGTGTGGCAAGCTCAGCAGTTTTCCTAACATAGTTGTGCCGTTTTTCCATCCGAAGACGAGCAAAACGCAGAGCAGACTGTCCTCCTCTTCCATGCTTCTTCGGTAAATCAACAGTAAATTTATGAAGCACTTCTCTTGTGTTTCCACTTAAGGTCCCAAACAGTGTGCCATTCCCATCCATGACAATAAAACCGAACTTGTCATCAGATTCTAAGAGCTCATTCAATGCTTCAGTGTGAAACTTGTTGTCACAAAGGTAAAGTGATGCATTTATAGGCTTGAAAGGCTCAAAATCAATTGTCACCTTCTTTTCCTTGCCATCTTCAGTAACGACTGTTCCAGTATAAAGCACCAGTCCATTAGGAGGAACCTTGTTATAAAGCTTCAGCCTTTGCTGAGCAGATGTAATAGCAGCCAAGACAGACTGACGGTTGACTCTACTCTTAATGTTTGAAGCAGTTCCAAATTCATCGCCCAACATCTTTGTTACCCGAGATATTTGATCACGAGGAGGCATTATAAGAGATATCATACTCGTGCCATTACCCCTTGCTGACTCCAGTGCCTTAATCAGCTTTTTGATTTTCCATATCTCAATATTCTTATCTGATTCATGACCGTCTGACATTTTGAGCAAAAGTAGACCCAAGACAGATATACACTATCCTGTACAGGTTTGTTCCAATAATAAATAGTCAGGAAGGCGTGCCATCACACAGAAAAAGGAGTTATACTATTAATGAATTAATAAATAAAAATTAAACAATTTCACATCGTAGCAGGAAACCATATTAACAAGGAAAATGAACAATGTGATGTGCATGCTTGCATTTACATAATGTAAGCAAGAATTACAGAGAACTAAGCATTCCCATTTATCAATCCATATCTAAGGGTACTCACACACTTCATACATCAAAACTGTAAACAAATACCAGTATCAAAACATTTGAAGTTTAGTGGATGTTCTTTGAATGCTTCCTAAAGTATTTACAAAGTTCTGATAAGACTAATTAGGAAATAAAATAAGTACATCTGTTAGAACGACACATTTCTCCCGGTAAAGGCATAGCCAAAGCCTAAACAACTTCTAGCAATGCTAGTGCTTGAAACATTCTGCTCCAGGTGGTATTTTGATGGTAACCAGCATAGAACTATAATATCGCAAGGAGCACAGCTTGATGGGACAATAAGGCAAAACATAATAGCAGAAATAGTGAAATACATGTTGCCTGAACATAAATGTACTAAAGCAAAATCAAAGGGAATGGAATGTAATATAAAATCTAGGAAAGGATTATTGCAGTACTACTGATAGTGGCAGTTTTGATTTAACAATAGCCAATGACAAACATTCCAAGTGTCGAGGTAGCAAATCAAAGGGGTGTCTTAAAACATTCCCATGGTTATCAAGGCAAAACGCATGCCCCTTGAGATAGAATTAAGCTAATCTAAGAGCATCCTTTATCACCGTCCTAAGGTCAGATGGCATTGGCAACTACTATCACTATTATCAACATAACAGGTGAATAGCTTCCTTACTACTCTGGGCAAAGAAATAAATCAACTGCGAGCTGTTAATTTATTTTTCAATTAAAATTTGTCAAAGTAAAACAAGTATTATATGATGACTCCATTGGGGATCAAATCTAGAATATCTGGTTCCAGGACCAGCGCCTTATCCATTGGGCAACAGAGGTTTTCATTGACACCAAACATTAGCAGTTATCATTTTAAAAATGGGTGTGAGTGTGTGTGAGATAGAGTTAAGATTATAAGAAGTCAATTAATGCTACTTCAGGGCCTACAAGACGAGGGGGAAAAACCAACAATTAGAAAGACGTGCAACAGGGATACAGTGAGATACAGAGAGTAATTTTTCACAGAACAAAGTATGATGATCAGCAACAAGAATATGCCAATGAAATGAGAAATTATTATAACAGGACCTGACATCTAAGGTTGCTATTATTAGAACTTGACTTCTTGCATCTTTCATCATCTTATAGAATCAAATACAACTTCCTGATCGAGCCAGAAGCCTAGCACAGCCCATCAAGGCTGATGGCCATCTTCTGGTTAATACCATGTAAAAAGAATGATATCTGGTTAAACCATTACACTAAGTTCAAAGATGCTCTAATTAAGACAGCTCCATATACTAGATTGAACCTAATTTTTCCCACAGAAGTAACTATCTTGCTATATCTCATAACCTTCATAGGGGAAATTACTTAGCCACAGCTTACCATCTAAGTAAACAAAATATTTTTCTAACAAGATCTTATAGCTTCCCATACTTGGATCCTTCTAATCAAATTTTAGCTACTCCATCACTAAGATTCAAGAAACTAGTAGGCGCAGTTAGAAAGCGAGCTAATCAAATCTAAATAGAAGAAAATAAAAACTCATACAAAATTCAAAAGATTAAGTTCAATTAGATCTTAAAAGGGAAATCGATGCTTGAAAAGAAATGAAGGGAAGAATCGAACAAATGAAGAGAAAAGGTTAAGAAGATTAGGAAAAATACCAAGAATAAGTGAGAAATATACCTGCAAAAGAAAGATTGATTTGATGGTGGATTGGATTTAAGAGTGTGTATGTCTGTGTTCAGTATCTTTCTCTCTTTTAGCTGTATTTTTTATCTTCTTTCTACACAAAATGGTCAGACGAGTCAATATGCTTCTTTAGGGTTTCCTGTAAGTGTTTTTCTGTCTGATCTATTTGTTCTCCATATTACGGACATGCCCTTGATTTTTCTTTTTAATTTTTATAAATTTTTATTTTTCTTGCTCTTATATTTTTATGAAAAATAGAATATTTCTGTGCAGTTTTTTAAACAAATACTAATATTTTTTTAATTTTATTATTAATTTTTATGGTTTACTAATTAGTATTGTTTTATTATTATATTAAATGGCTATATTTCAAATTTAATTAATTTTATATGGACATAATCTAGAATAAGTGTAGTTTTATCGTGAAAAACTGATTATTGATAAGAATAATATTTTTGAAATTATGAAATTATTTTTTTTCTGGTTAATTTGCAAAACTTTATGCCTAGTTTTATTTGCCAAATACTATGAAGTACGAAGACGATAGAATTAAATGTTCCTAAACTTTAGTTCAAATTCAGTTATCAAATAAATATTTTATGAAATAATAAATTTATAACTTTAAATTTCAGTTGAATTTCTAAATATGAAATTATATGTGATAAATATTTTCAAACTTACAAAATAGAATAAAAAATAAAAAATATAGTTATATTCTAGAATTAAGGTTTCATCTGCCCCTTGAATTTGAATATAATATACAATTTGTCCAAAATTAAATTTTTTTTATAATTGACCTTTTGAACTTAAACAACATAGTGAAACGCCCAATTTTTTAAGAAATTTTTTTATAATTTTAACTAATAAAAAAAGTTCAAAATTTAAAATTAAAAAATAAAAATTATTTAAAAATATAGAAATTATTATAAAAATTTACCTTATTCGATTTAAAAATAATTTAACAAATATTTAATTTGAAAAAAATATATATAGAATTCAAAAAAATTTGATTATATTTAAATATTGGATTAGAAAAATATTTGTTATTTTTCTTGTTTGATTATTTTTTAAATTTTATTTGATTTAGATCAAATATTTAATTAATTTTTTGAATTATATTTGATTTATATCAAATAATTTATTTTTGAGTAAAAAATTAGGCTAAAAAATAAAGCCATTTGTACTTTTTGACATAAGTTTAAGAGGGTAGCCAGTACAAAAAGGTTAATTTTTGGGTAAATTACATGTTTTACCCAAGTTCAAGGCTCAAATTGAACCTTATTTCTATGTTCTATTTTTTTCCAACTCATTTTCACAAACCAAAAAAGCCATCGAGGTGCTACAATATACACTTGACAAGAAAGATACCTTTTAGACCCGTAGTTCTCACTTCTGAACCTAAACAGGAAGAGTAGCAGTTACCTAAAGAGCTAACAAAAGGATTTCATTGACGCTTGGAAATTGGAAAAGTATATCGCATTGGTTTATTCCGAAGCAATAAATACTCTATACCATCGTATCTACTCTAGCCGCTGCAGTTGCAGATTGGTACACTCAAGCTAATGAGAAAATCTGTATATCCTACATTTAATCGGGAGGTTTTCACAAAATTGGGATTTTCGAGAACACTGTACACAGCAGAAAAAAAGGGGCAGCAAGGGAAGTAATTACATCGTGGGGACATTGCTCAAAAGATACACCCCCAGGATTTTCTTTGCCTGATTGCAAGCCAACAATGTATAGCTATGATAGAACACCAGCAGCAACAGGCTCACTAGACAAAAGGTCTTGAAGCTATGGACCGGGTTGGTTATATTTGGGTGTTGATATATCTTAAATTTGCAATGGAACATTGCGATGACTATCAGCAAATTCTCGAATTAATCGCTTCAAAACTCTCCCTCCTTTACCTTGCATATGCCCATAATTGTTCTTTCCACCGTTGCAACTTCTACTGTCAAGATAGTCCGATGCAGCACCGACAAGGGCTTCCAGCCAAATAGGGACAAGAGTTTCAGTTTCTCCCTGCTTTAGATACTCGACTGGAAGAGCCTGCACCTGTTGTAATTTCTATAAGTTAGATAAAGCTGAAGGCTGAATAACAAAACACCAGAAAATATAAAATGATGGGTCTGCAGGACTTTACCTTAAAAGATATGCAAGGGCAGCAAGATATTAATGAATTTAAAAAGGTTCAAGATAAGTAATGAAAATTACACAAAGATTGCTAATGTTCTAGTATAGTCATCAGTAAAAAATTTTAGCAACCACAAAGGGCACGGAGCTTGATATGGGGTAGTTAAATGATTCAGCTAATTGAAAAATCCCACTCAACAAAATGATTAACCTCAACTTGATTATTTAACAGGAATCACTGAAGGGTTTAGAACTTTGCAGTGTCAGTGGAGTTGATTTATCCTAGAAAGAATTTCATATAACGGGAACTGAGACTACTATTTTAAAACTTCAAATCTGAACAGGACAAATTTCATGTGTTCAATTCTAATGGTTACCAAAAATATTTAATACCCATTGAGAAAAAGCATATAACCAAGGAAAAACCGCAAGGTTAAGGTAACCAAAATTGCCCAGTCAAAAAACAAAATTAGCTATCTTAGATGGTTTCTTTCAGACGAGAAAACTCTGAACTTTGCCAACTCAAACAGGTATATAAAAGTGAGGGAGAAAGAGAGTGAGAGAGGACCGCTGCATGTATCCAACCGCACAAAGATTCCCAACAGAGAATAGCCTTCCAAGTTGTTCTCTCACTGAAACTGCAAATGGCAGCCAATTGTTGCAAGATTGTTGCGCACTTGTGAACCTATCAGGAAAAGGGCCACATAAGTGCAGCGCATTATTGAAGATAAATTCCAACATGAGAATCAATCATTGATGAAGTCAGATGTAGAAATAAACAGGGAGAAATAGCAGATATACTGTTCTAAACACCAAATCGTGTCTTAATTAAGAACCAAAATAGGAGATAGAATGTTTAAAAGAAATTAGTATCACAAAAAAGTGCACAAAAGCATACCCGTGACATTGCTGATACACCAAGCAAAGCATACACGACACTTGATACTAGTCCCTCGCCACTATGAGATATGACCTGAATTGTTATGGCACCATATGATCCTTCAGGAATAGAAGTTCTTGATTCCAGCAAAGAGGCCAGGCTCACCTCCAAAAAACCTAGAAGAGTCAACAAAATTTACATTCATATATAAGGGTCAATAAGAAATTAGATTCAGATGCCTCACCTACATATAAATGAGATCAACTCAAAATTTCAAAAGAGACCAACCAAGCTACATTCTTTGAGAATATTGGTCGTAAAAACCATATATCATATTACAGTATATATATATATATATATATATATATATATATACACACACACACAACCTACAAAGAGCATCTTGTTTTTATTTCCATCTTTCAGAGAAATTGCCTATCACAAGCAACAAAGCACCATACTTTTTCCATTTTCCAAATTGACCTCAAAACAATTTGAACAATAACATAAGTTGCAAATTCAGTTGATCGCTCTACTCCAGTACTTATTCATAAAGAGCATCAATTCTAGAAGACAGACTCCTTAACACAATTGCCCACACTTACAGGACAAATATGACATTGCTGCCAGTGCTGCTCCACGATGCATAGCTGTACAGCATATTGCTGCCTTTTGGAAAGAGACTTCAAGAAGGGAACCAGATGCAGCTAATACTTCCTGAATATATCAGATAATCAGACAAATGAATCAACTCTTTGCCTTTAGTATAAATAGGAATCGTAAAAACTCATTTATCATTAGTATCTAACCAATATTCTATAAAAAGAGAGATAGAAAGGCAACTCTTGACAAATTAGGAATACTAAACCTTACGAGAGCTACGAACAAATGTGGATGCAAAATTTGCATATGCCTCCACTAAATCTGGCTCTTGGTCACATATATATGAAGAATTTAGACCCATTACTGATGCTGCTTGAGTAAATCTTTCAAAAGTTGTGGCAAACAAGGGTCCATACTCCTCTCTATTACTGAATTCTTCAATAACAACAGATGCTGATGATTCCATGCCCCCACCGCACCCAATAATAATAATAATAAAAGAAATAAAGGGAAAAAATTAAACATATGGTAAACTAGATTAAGAGAAATGAATAAGAAAAATAATAATGATACACGGAAAGGAATTAGATACATCAAACAGGAATTACCATTCAACCAAATCCCAACAGCTTACCTGTTCTTATGTAACATTCGTGACTTTGGAATAACAGAAAATTACTGGATAGGCAATCTAGAACATTAGGCAATAGCATTACAAAGTGCTCCCCTGCAATAATAAACTTCAGTTGCAATATGAAATGCAATATCCTATCTGGACAGATAACCAATCTAAGTGCACAAGGAAAACACAGAAAGAACACTCTTTCATTACCAGAGGACTGTATTGCTAGTGAAAGAGCCCGGCAAGCTGCTGTAGATAAATTGCTACTCTCCATATGTTCAGACCTAAATAGTTTCTCTAACACGGGCCAGAAAACCCTCAGTAGTTCAAATATAGTATCATCTGCACCAGGCACGCTAGGTAGAGGTGTAGCAAGATGACTAAATACAGTTCCTATCCTGTAAACAATGACATAAGACTTGGAGCATAACAATGTTATCAAGGATGGAGCACATACTCAATGGAAAGAATCAGTATCCATTAAAAACAAAATATTGATCCCCTAAAAGAAACTATCATAATTTCAGTCCACAGTCTTTCCTGAGATATTCTACTTCTTCTCATTTTTATGGTTCAGAAAGTTTGTCACTTCAAAAAGAAGCCCAACCATGTTTACTCAAATTTCAATAAGAAACAACATTGAGATTTCATTTTTGTCCCACAGAGAACAAAATAAGATACCTCAATGCCCGATAAAATAACATAACTGTCCAGGTGGTAAATTATGCATATGCAAGTAACTTAACTCAATTATCCCAATTGCATACCTGTACAAACCTCTTGCCACAGAGTTCAAAAGTTGTGTATAAGTGGCTGGATTTTGTCTAAGAGAATGAGAACTGTCTTCATCAATCTGAAAGAACTGAGCTATTAATGTGGCGTGAAATAGTGACAAGTTGACGTAAGAATGAAAACAAAACATGCATGGAGTTTAATGAATCAAAATCAGCAACAAATGCTGCATGCATATGTCAAGGATCATAAAGCTATATTTCAGGTCTTCCAGTGACAGTTTGAAACGAAGTAAGCAACCTTCCGCAAACTGAGTTCAAGAACTCATCACCATTGATACGACATTATTCCAACACAATTTACCATCCCTCTCCAGTGTGCTAACTATACCAAATGTAGATATCAGCCATTCAAAACAAATGGGTAAATTCTGATTCAATTTTGATAGCAACTAAGCATGTAGGAGGAGATAAGTGATGATCAAGACTAATTGAGCTCACAAATTTAAGAGGTATTACAAAGATACTTTTTTCCTTGTTTCTTAATATAGAGTGTAGACGCAATGAGAAGAACCATTGCTTCACATACTGAACTAAAGGAACTCCACAGAATTGCCTCAATTCCAAACTAGCTGAATTATGTGAATTGTTTTTCAGTCAGCTTGGTTTAGGGCCTTATACCAAGGAAATATATAAGTCTGAGTTTAAAAGGCAACTGCAACAAAGCTAACCTTCATTCTGAAGATAGCAAGCTTATGTCTCATCCATAATACCTCCAGCCCACATGCATCATTCCCTTTATTTCTTGACAACACTAGCAGTAAAATTTGACTGCTTAATAAAAAGTTATGCTTTCAGGCTGCAATAGTCACTTGGTCAGATATTATGATTGAAGAAAATTACCAAAATCTACCAATTCACTGGCATGATTTTATGAGATTCTGTCACTTAACCAAGAGGAGGAGGGTGGATGACTTTAGATTCACTTCAATTCATTTAAAAAGGCTATATTTACTAGCAAAAAAATAAAATTCTTTCCCTAAGACATCTTAGAAAAGTTTTGTTCACTAATAACAATGATCACAAATATAGGTGAGCGA
Organism: Jatropha podagrica; assembly: GCA_947857235.1. Taxonomy (NCBI): domain Eukaryota; kingdom Viridiplantae; phylum Streptophyta; class Magnoliopsida; order Malpighiales; family Euphorbiaceae; genus Jatropha; species Jatropha podagrica. Next base: position 4,479 of record CANUEP010072247.1, on the reverse strand, counting down.
AAAATGTTTGCAAAGTAGAACTGTTGGGAAAGCCAATAACTAGAGCCAGCAAGATCATCTACATAACTGACGAAATTGCAAGAAAGCAGATACCATAAATATGACAAGTGGCCATACAAAAGACTTGGAATCTTACAAGTTTTCCTATAGCATCATAGCTAGAAGATAACAGTCTACCCAACAGATTGTTCTTTAGCTCTTTATTCGGAACAGAGCCAAGGATCATGCTTATTGCACTAACTACTTCTTCCTCGTCTTCCAGAGGTAAATGCCTCTTCTCCAAAGCCTGACAAATCAAAACAAGGAAAAAAGATTTTATTCATTCCTTTCTTCCTCTTTTTTTCTTTTTAACTTTTGGGAAAAGGAGAGGGGGCAAACACGCAGAAATGGCAATGATGAATATTTAAATTGGATAAAGATGTAAAAAGATTTAAGTATGAACCCAAGAAAAACAAAACCTAAAAAGCGGGCATTTTAGATGGCAGGTTTAATAATTATAATAAGATGTTATCCTCTTTTAATTTGGCGGTGTTTTGTGTTTGTGCACCGGCAGCGTCACTAGTGTACTTCGTGTCTGTGCAATGTGATGTGCCCAGAAGGCCAAACTCTTCCTATGTGATGAAACAATGCACACTAGGGTAGACAAACTCAATAAGGAACCCCACCACGCATATCCAAAGATCAGTAAGACCATGAATGGCCATACAATGATGACCTGTCCAAATCATTGACTTGAGAAATAATACAAGGACAAGTTCACTTCACATGCAGGCATCTAAAGCGCTTATTGACTTACTAATTCATATTGATGAAGTCATGGTTGAATACTTAATATCTCAATCAGGAAGCAGAGACACTAAAATGCCCCAAACATAATGATAAATTTCTCAAAAACATAATATCAATAGAGAATATAGGTAGCCTGAAACAAGTTAAACGAAGTAGCAGATCCACTATTCAAACCCCCCCCCCCCACCCCGAAAAAAATAAATATATATAACATCGGATAATGGCATGTTAAAAATAAATCCATTACCTCCCCAATCCACATTAAAATTTCCAGATTTGAGGGTTCATAAATCACAGGGGAAGCATCTTCACAAAATTTACGCAGGGCAGCGGCACAAGCATTTGAGGATTGACGCTCTGAAATCCCTGCAGCAAGAAATAATCTGAAAGTAGCAAGTCAGCCTGAGAAGGAAACTTGATAGTGAATTTCAATGACGCTACATGATGCATACAAGGACTTCCTTTTAAGAAGGAGAAACACCAATCAGGTGAGGCTGAAATTTGTTGATAACAACCAAAATAATTATAGTTTCATATTTGAGTGGAAATGTACACATAAATAATAAAATCATAAATAAAAAACAGCCTTACAATAATGGCCTAGCATTAGTTTGAAAGGTAGAAATCCACTTGGAAAAGGAGCCAACAACATCTGCAAGTGATCTGTATACCTAAAATGAAAATGTATCTTATGAATAAGAACAAACCAGACCTAAATGGATATCCGTGACGATACAAATAAACACTGTAGTATTGGCAACTAATATTTACTCTGAATTTGAAAACATAAAATTCTTAAGGAACATTGCGACATACAATGCACGTGAATCCCTTGAGCTTGTCTGAAGGCCTAATAGACAACATAGTTGCCAACTGTATGATCACCGAAAAGTCAAATGTCTGGCCCTCCTGAAGGACTACTTCAGAGACCTGAATTTATACACTATAACAATAAGAACAATTGTGCATTGCCAAGAAGCAGTCGCAGCTTCCAAGTTTTAAAAGCTCATGGACAAACATATTTGAATGACTGTCAGGAAAAAAAAAACAATAGCAAAAACAAAGAAAGAAGTTGCACTGACCACATTAAGAGCAAACAATTTGGCTTCCACCTCTTTCCAAGGCACTGGTATATTTACAGATGCCCATCCACCAAAGAAAAGCTGCAGCAAAATCAGAAGAATAAAATAAGAACATCATAATCTATCATAAAGAAATGTATAAAACTATTAACTATATGTATCACAAACTACCGAAAGGGAAAAAGAAGAAAATTTCAACTCCAATATTTTAGAGTCAAACAATGATGTTTAGATTCCATGCTCAGCTTCTTTGAGTTCAGAAGGAATAGATTGATGATAGGTTTTCGAAGCTTACAACCTACCTAAAATGGGAAAACTCAACATAAGTTGTACTGTAAAATGACCAACACAGATTTGCCTCCCATGCTGCTAATATAAACCTACACATAAAGGGAATTGAGCACTTAATCAAGGCCCATCAAAGCCACCCCCTCTTATTCTTAATACTGTCCTTCTGCACATAGAATAATAGCACAGCCCATTGAAAACATCATTTAACAAAAATAAATGACTCTTCAAATGAGTTGGGTAACAACACCAGATTCAAATCCATGCCATAATTCCAATTTTTCCCCATTGTACAGAGAAGATTGGATATAGGAAAGGCAAAAGAAGGGAACCGAATTAGGGCGCTATGAAACTCCAAGTAATAACCCAAGGGTGGTTGGCAGGGAAAAAAATTAGGTTCCTTATGTAGTAACATATACCAAAAAAAAAAAAGAAAAAACATAAAGAGATGAGATCAATTCATCCAGTGTCACTTTGTAATACTTGCTGATAGCTGCCCCACATGGCTATAAGTATGCCAGAAATGAAAACAAAAAATTAAAACCTAAAATTCCAAGTATCATTACAGTTACTAGAACAATACAACACAAGGCTCTGAATATATCATTTAGAAAAATAAACAAACATGCACATCAGTTTGGTCAAGGTGTCGATACTTTTACCAACACCAATTTTGACATTTTTATTATACAATAGTTAACAATTCTATTCTACAATTTTTCTTCTTTTACAGGAAAAAAACTTCAATTGAAATTTGTGAAGGCCATAATAATAAAAATAAAAAGGGGAACAAGGACACCATCATAAGTACATAAGAATTATCCAAGAGAAGCACAGAATAATTAAGTAGATGGACACTCACTGGCTCTCTGATTGAAGCCCCAGACCCAAGTTATGCATAAAATATTAGTTAAAAGCAATAGAACTTCACAAAGAGAAAAGGAGAGATACAAGAAAGAAGAGGGGGAAGGGTGAGCGACGATCCATCTTCTTACATTCCTTTTTATAGCAAATCAATTAGTCTGGGTTAGTATTTGCCTTTCCCTGACACAAAGCCACACTTTAGTCCTTATCACATCCTCAGCAAATTCCGGTTATTCGATTACATTCAAAATACAAAATAAAATTTTGCTAGCACTTAAAGTCTGCAACTTATTCACCAAGAAGCATAGAGAACTAACAGATGCCAAATTTTACAGAAGGAAAATTGTCCAAACAATTCTGACCTCCAAAATCAAATTTATTTCTGGGCATGCTTCAGATGAGCATAAGTTAAATGTTAATGAGGTGATGAAGTAAAAATTCTACATACAAAGACTGATGAACAGCTAAGCAAGAATCAGAAAAATCAATCAGTCAGAAGTTTACAGCCTAACTATTTCCCCACATCTATGACCATAGAAGCATGATAAAATATGCATTGTCCATGCAGATGGCAAAGAACTATCTCATTAATTCAAAAGTTTACATTTCTCAAATAACAAGTTGCTTTATTTGTTCATGTGTGTAAGCATTCTCTGAAACAAGCACCTTTTGTACGAATGTGACAGGTCTTAGTAGCTGACAAATATCCACCAAAAGTTCTGCAAGATTCATCCTGAACTGGACAAGACCATCTGGCAGGTCAAGCATTACACTATCATCATTAAATGTTGATTCATCAACCTGTCAAAGGCAAATTTTTTATACAGTTATAATAATGGGCAAAAATATAAAGTTATAGATCAGAAAAATAAATAAAAAAATCATATTGACTTGTCAGTTTTATTCAATTTATGCAACACATTGAACTGAACTCCAAATAGACACACTTGTTCTTATTCTTATTGTAAAGTTATAAATCAATCTCTAATGAAACCAAAATTTAAGTCATAATGGACTTATTAGTTGCATTAAATTGAGGCAACACATTGCCCTACACTTCACCTATGCATACTTTTACTTATTTTTAAATCATAAAGATTAAATGCCAATCAAGATGTTATGTCTCTATCACTCCTAAGATTAACATGTTCAGAACTAATACACATGCTTTCACTAATGAAACTCAACTCATAAAAAATTATCTTGAATTCAGTGGTAGAAAAAGAGAAGGCTGCATTCTGTCCCTATCACCAAAAGAACATAAACATACACACATAACAACTGTTGCACACATTAATCTACTGGTTTGGAGGGTCACCAACCCACTAGACCATCATTGACAGCAATTGTTAGACAGCATGAATTACTTATTCAAATCACAGGGGATAAGAAAAAAGGAAAAGGGGGGGGGGGGGGGGGGCAAAAAAAAAAAACCAGGGACCCCAAAAAAAAAACA